>PISW01002364.1:0-272055 GCA_004023785.1 Mungos mungo
CTTCCCCCCCAGACCCAGTATCCACACGGGTACAGATCTGTGTGCTTCCCCCCCCCCAGACCCAGTATCCACACGGATACAGATCTGTGTACTCTTCCCCAAACTCACGTATCCACGCGGATACAGATCTATGAACTGTTACCCCCCTAGACCCGCGTATACACACGGATATAGGTCTGTGCACTCTTTCCCCCAGGCCCACGTGTACATACAGATAGAGATCTGTGCACTCTTTCCCCCTAAGGCACACGTATACACATGGATATAGATCTGTGTGCACTTCCTCCTCACTGGCCCCATATACATGCATATACAGACCTGTGCACACACCCTCCCAGGCTCATGTATACACATGTATATAGATCTGTGCACACTTCCCTCTAAGACCCACATATACATATGGATACAGATCTGTGCACTCTTCCCCCCCCCACGCCCACGTATACATGCATAAACAGACCTGTGCACACTCCACCCCTGCGGGCCCACATATACATGCATATACAGACCTATACACAGTTCCCCCCAGACCCATGTATACACATCAAGATCTGCATGCGCTTCCCTCCAGACCCATATATCCACACAGATACAGATCTGTGCATACCCCACCCCCCCCCCCCCCCCCCCCCCCCCCCCCCCCCCCCCCCCCCCCCCCCCGCCGCCGAGACCCACATATCCACATGGATACAGATCTGCCCGTGCTTCCCCCAGAGCCATCAAAAGGATGAGTTCCTAAGAAGTCTTTAGCAGACTCCTGTGCTGTCTGGGATCAGGCTCTTCCCTAAACCCCAAGTTCTGATTCTGAGAGTACAAGAAATCCTTCTCTTGCCTTGATCCAAAGCCTGCCCTACTTTGCATCTCAGAAAGAATGACATTTCTTTTAAAGAAAAAAAAAATCACCTTATTGCACATACAGTGAGGCTATGTTTTAGGTCTCCTCTAATTAGATTTGTATACTTTTTAGACTGCCTAATACTTCCTAGTCTCTTGTTCTCACCAATGTCATAAGATACAACAGAGCTTGAAGTTTGATGGAAAAAGAAACCCAAAGGGAGCAGAGCACTTTACATGAAGGATTGTGCAAGGAGAAAAAGCAAGGAACTCATTTACTCACCAGCAAGGAAAAAAATCATGTTAAGAGTTACCATCCATGGAGCCACTACTATGTGCCTGGCACTTTGGGCTACATTATCTCACTCAACCCTTACAACAATCCTGAAAAGGAAACATTATTGGCAGAAATGTGGAGAAGAGAAACCTGAGATGTGGAGAAGCAAAGGACCAGCATAAAGCCTGAGATGATGCAGCAGAGTGAGGATTCAGATCTGTCTTCCAGACTCTAAAGCATGGACTCTTCCCAATGCACTAAACTCACTCGGTAGCAACTGAGCGACTGCTGAGGGGCCCTTGACTACTGAGGGGTGCACTTATTACCCACCACTCCCAGACTTGACTGCTACAGAAACCATTCACCTACCAAACTAAATCATCCCATTCTTTTGGTTCTGGGAGAATCTGCTTAAGTTAGAATCTCCCTTCCCTTTTGAAATTCTATTTCAACTCATGTTTTTAGAGCCAAATGATAGTTTTCTGATCTACTTCTTTCTCTTCCAGATGCAAGAGACAAGGGAGTACCAGCTACCTGGACTTTTGGAGCTGGAAGACATTCTGAGATTCCTCGGAACATGCAATTGTCTTTTTTGCCAGGTGACTCCTGTGCCTCCAATAAGGGTCAGGATGTTTCTTTTCTGATGTGTGATCAAAGTTCTGGGCTGAGGAATTTTCTAGCACGGTGCAATTATTTTTTTTCTCTTTGGAGTTTAAACGATCCCTGTAATGGACAGGCACTATAGTCACAACGTGAACTTTGGAAGTGGAGATAATAAAAGGCTGCTATCTTGGAAAATAGTGAGAACTCTCATTTGGTGTTGGCTTCATCTCACAGTTGGTCTTTTTGTAGAGTTCTGACTCTTACCCGAGAACAGTTACCTTATGACTCAGAAAAATCCCCTCGGCTCTTGCAATCCATTTGAGGTCATTAAAATGCTTGAGTGAACTTCCAAGTTCCTCTCTGTTTAAGAGAAATTTATATAGGAGGCGTGTCTGGTTATATGCCTCAAAATGCCATAGGAATTATCTTAAAAGAGGAGTATTTCCATTTTCCAGTGCCTTCATATAAGCATATTCAAGGATTCCAAATCCTCTTGTATTTTAGCATTCTTACTTGAGTCGTCATAAGGATTTCTACATAGGGATTACTTGTTTATGTATTTGTGTTTTCAATGTCTCCGAGCACATCCCAGAGAAGGAGGGGCATCTCAAAATGGAGAAAAGTAAACAAAATTTCATAACTTTTTAACCTAGAACACTTACCATAGAACATATTTTTTGTTTGTTTATTTTCTGAAATGCAAGTGGGAAAGAAAATGGCAGAGAGTTCAAGGTTCTCAATCCTAGAGCTGCTACCTACACTAGGGGTTCCTTCTCCCCACGGATCTCAATTTTACTGAAAACTTAAAGGCATGAAAAACTTCCCCTGACATGGGAGGGCATCATCAATGCTATGGCAATGGCTTTGACTGTCTCCATTCTTAGTCCCATGAATCTTATTCCTGTTTCTGACTCTACTGATGCATACATTTTGGTTTACCTCTATTTGAGGATAATGGTGTGGAACCAAAACATTTTTCATTTACTAAATGGATTTTACTTGAAATACGTACTCATTAATTTTCCCAATACTGTATAGGTCATACCATTAATTACCGAATGTCGTAGGACGTCTTGCATCGGAGACAGCAGGCAGGTCAGGTGTTTGTTATTAATTTCTAAGGAATTATTCTTCAATCTCGCCAATAAGCCACTGTGAGCTTTCCTTCATGATGATGCTAGGAGGTAGAAGAGAAATCTGTGGATTTGGTGTTAGGAATGAGACATGAGAATTTCTCCAATCTACTTTTTACAGTATGTTCAAAGTAAGATTGACAGAACAAAGTGGCTAACTAATACAAATGAGGACTGTCAGCATTCCAATTTCTGGTTAAAATTCAAAGAACTAAAATATTTCACAAAGGCAATGGAATCTATTCCAAAGTAACAAAAATAAATTCCTCTCTAAAGAGTAAGAATGTTAAGTATCTGTGATGCTTCCTGGAACTCTGGATTAGAGTCTATAAGATTCTATTGGGCAAACTCAAAAATGTCTCCTAGATCAGGCCAGTAATGTTAATTTGGAGAACCATCTTGGTCTACTGAGCACTCGTATTATTGAGAAGGGGGAGCTCTTGCCAGTTGTTTCCATTTGCAAATGGAGATCTGGCCTTCTCAGAACTTTCATCTCTTTGAGAGAAGCTCTAAGTCCAGATCTGTAGGAGAAAGTTCCTGTCTGTACCCTTGACCTAGACTTTCACAGGCTATTTTATTTCATCTTAGATATTATCTCTACATCTCAAATAGCTTTCACCAGGGGAATAATTATATCTGACATTTGGCCACATGAGTCAATAATACAAATATATTTGATATATACACATATTATATATATGAAGACAAGTTCTTTTAAAAACAGTCTACCACAGGTTATGGAGAAACACAATCATATAACTAAATAATATTGTTTAGGGGCACCTGTGTGGCTTGGTCGGTTACGCATCAGACTCTTTATCTTGGCTCAGGTCATGATCTCATGGTTCCTGGAATCGAGCCCACGTCAGGCTCTGCACTGTCAGAGACTCCCTGTTTGGGACTGTCTCTCCCTCTCTTGCTGCTCCTCCCCTGCTCTCTCTGTCTTTCTCTCTCACAAATAAATAAACTTTAAAAAATATTGTTTAAAAAAAACGAAGCATTTTATTAGCTGTCCTAATTGCTCAACTTTGATGAATATGTTTTAGGGATTATATAGTTTAAGGCAAAATCGAATTATCCATATACGTTTTATTAGCCATTAACTTTAGTTTTCCCTGTAAGGGCCCTGGAGACCCTGAACTCACCATAGACATAGATGACATAGAACCAAGTCTCAGCCCTTGATTTTGGTACTTTTGGATTCCAGATCTCGTTACTTAGAAAAGATCTCTTTGGGACTAACTTCTCTTTTGCCTTTGATCCCTCTCTACGTGGGCAGACCTATTTACAAAATATCAACGTGAAGGCTCTCCGAAACTCAGTTAAATGTGTTTGCTTGTATTTCTTAGTGAATCTCATCTACATGCTCCAAATTCCTAACTCAGATAAACCTGAATGAGTTAACCTCTCAGTGCCTGAGTACTACCGTGAAGGTGCTGGCTTTACACATTTCCAAGGCTCCTTCACCATTGTGGCCAATGCACTGTGCTCTTTGATTTTCAGGGCCATCCTCCAGTTAGGGTAGAATTCATTTCTATATTTTGATGATGCTAGACAAGTCTGAGATGTCTTCCTAATCCACTGTGGTTTACTCCTCTTCTTTTTCCTCCACATTCCCCTCTATACCTGTGTGTTAGGAGCTACCAGCCTGTGTGGGATGTGTGTGTATTTAGTCTTATAACTTGTCAAGAGTGGGGATAGCACATTTATCTTATATTCCCAGCATATAGTATAGTTTTGGCACATAATAGGCATGCAATGAATGAACAAATTCTCACATTAGTCTTCCTGATTTTATCAAACATTTTTCCTCTGTATACTTTTAAAACACCTTTTGAAAAAATTACTTATTAATTTTAAAAAAGTGGGTTTCTTCAAAGTATCTAAGATCCAACTCATTATGAAAAAATCAGTTGTACAATTTGGTTCCATACTATACATGCAAACATACATACACACATGTATGTATATATTTCTTACGTAGTTCATCAGAGTTTTCAATGTTGATGACCTTGATTAGCACAATACTGAAGCCCAAATTCACAGACCTAACCTATTTGGTCAGTCTTTGTGTTATGGTCCTAGGTACTAACGGCACATCCAAAGCAATATTCTCTCCCACACAGTTCATGTCCAGTACGGTGTGGTTTATTGTTTGAGAACAGTTGTATAAGTACAGAATAGACTCAGGATATGAGAGATTGTGGTTATTCTTAAAAAAATTTAAGATGACCCAATTTTGAGCATAGTTAAGGTGTTGGACATATGAAGAATGCTCATGTTTGCCTCATGGATATTAACTAGGAAAAGATAACCATCTTTAGTTTAAATATCATTGAAATTACATTTAAAGATGCCTCAGCCAATTCATATGATGTAGAAAAATCTCCTAAAAGGAACATTTGTATCACAGCTCTTAGGTTAGTTAGCTTATGTACTTAACCAATATATATATAAAAAGGTGTATCAAGATTCCAAGAGTGGAACCCCAACTTATATAACAGAACTTCACAGTGTTAAGAAAAAAAAGAGTTTCATTGAACAATGGTTTGCCATATGATTATACAGCAGAACCAACAAATTTTAGACCCAGAACCCAAAACTCTGAATTGCTCCTGCCTGGTCCTACTGATCTGAAGTCCTGTAGTAATCGCACTGAATAGAATAAAAAAGTCCTGGATTGACAATTCAGATCTTCTGGATCTGTGCCTATATTAGGAGGTCCATTATTTTAATTTACTGGTCAGAAGAGACAACTAAGAAATAGGTGGAAACATTACTTGACTGTCTTGAAGGCAACCATGTGGGTGGGCAAAGGAAGTTTTGACTCCATCAGCGCTGGTAATTATCTGGGTCACTTGTCCTTATCCAGGGGGCAAGTTTTTATGTGCCAGTATGGAAAAGGCTAGTTGTCTTATGATTTTTAACCACTGGATCGCTGAGATATATCCAGAAGATGATATATCTTCTAGGGGTTGGGGGTTTTCCTAGGTTGGTCACTGCAGGGGAATGAGATTAAGTCTGGGAAAAAAATAAAAGCCCTCTGGCACTCACCACTTCCTTTTGAATTCTCAAGAAAAGCATGGGCTACTTCTGAGGTCTAATGTCTAGTAGTCCCTGGAGGGAGCCTGTCTTACTTCTAAGGATCAGGATAAGAGATGGGACTTGGCTTTCTCCTCCAGTGTGTTCAGAGACTAATCTCTGAAATAGCTTGGCCAGACAAAAGATTTTTCTTTGAAGGACTCATGGATAAGTGGTTGATAATTTGCCATTACAAAAAAAGTAATCTATAAATATTTCCATTTAAATACATGTGTCTCCTGTACCCTCCAATAAATTGCATTTAGGTATTCAATTCCATTAAAATTAAATATATTCAAAAGCTATTCCCTTTCTCTCACAGGCTTTATGTCTATAAAGATGAGATCATTTACTCAAAGAGGCTTTTATTTAAGCATATTCTCAAAGTGGCTCTTAGTAAAATCCCTGAACTTGTACCCTAGTGTCCTGTTAATGGGTGTCAGGGATTCTGGTCTTCAAGGACATGATTATGGCTTTGGCTGTGCCCATTATTGATTCTATAGTGACTCAAGTTCAATTTTGATTTAGGATGAAGCCATTTCCTTTGATGAGGTCAATGAACTCTTCCTGGATCACCCCAGATATTCATTGTCTGGCAGGAGTTAGTCACAGAAGTTAAATTGGATTCTTTGGGGGAAAAAAAAAAACAGGTCTGAAAAGAGGGACAATACTGCCCAGACCCACGCGGAGAAAGGGAACATGAGAGTGAAAGCCTCCTCGAAACAAAGGCTCATCGTCCCTAGGCTATCATATCACCATTTGCCCGAACTCTTACTTCCCATCTCTCTCCTGTTTACCTGGTCTCCTCTCCGCCTGTGTTCTATCTGCATTCCACCCATACGCCTAAACTCGCTCTTATTTCAGACCCAACCTTTGCTGTTCGTCTAACAAATTGGTGAGGAGCTCATGGTTTCCCACTCATCTCAAGAGCTCTTCTCTTTGACTCTGGGAAGTGGTTTTGACATCAGACAGAATGGAGTTCAAATCCCAACGCTTACACTTACTAACCTCATGACATTCCACAAGGTTTTAGATCACCCCAGGCTGCGGTTTAGCCATCTGTGAAATGGGGTTACTAATACATGTCTTAGAGTTGGCGTAAAAATGAAAGGACATGAGGCATGCTAATCCCCAATTATGTATTGATTTGAATAACATCCTACCTTTTTCTCTCTAATGTTCCAGCTCATTCAAGAAGTGTTTTCTGTGACTCTACTGACGTTGCCCTAACCACCGTCTAAATTACTCTCGGAATGCTGTGACACTAACACACACAGGAGGCTACGGAAACATGGAAAGGCCACAGGCTTCTGAGGCTGCTGTGCTGGGGTTGGGATCCTGGCTCTGCCTTTTCCGAGCTGTGCTCTGAGTGACTCATTTCACTTTTCCGGCCCCACAGAGAGAATACACAGAATCTTCACTGGATTGGTGATAAAAGTAGGTAATATGTACTGAAGGCTTCATCTGTGCCAAGTCCTGTCCTAAAATCTCATTAATTTTGTCAAAAACCACCACCTGAGTTACTGTTATTCTCTCTGTTGTGTGGACAGAGAGACTGAGACTCAGAGAGGTTCAGACTCTTACAAGAGGTGGAGTGGGATGTGGGCTGTGGGGCCCAAGGCAGCCGTCCCAAAGTGTGCCACTGTGGCCTGTTGATATTTTCAATAAAAGTTACTTAAGAGACACTCTGCGCAAGAACCCTCAGAGCCCTGTGTCCCCCTGGAAGCAGGAAACACATTTCCCACGTAACAGGTACCTTCTCTAGAGGTACCAGGAGGTGATGAGACACCCTTTTCACCAGAAACCGGGAATTCAGAGTTGTATAAACAACCCACCGTTGTTACTTTTTACTAATTTACAACCTCAATGCGAATCCTGCTTAGAATTCCTTATTAATTCAAACTCCCGAAGCTGGATGTCGTTGTTGTTGTTTGTCCTATCAAATCCTCACAGATTTATGGTTTCTTTGTCTAAAGTGTGTGACAACGACTCGCCTTGGTCATTTCCTTAGGTCTCAACTTCGTAATTGGGTCTCGGTGTGCATATAAGAAAATTTTACTTTTTTCTCCTGGTAATCTGTCTTGGGAAAATTTAATTTTTAGTTCAGCCGGAAGACCTTGAGGGTCCAGCAGATCCTTTCCTTCCCTTCAGAGCCCGGGCGTGGCTGGCACCACTGCGCAGGCCGTCACAGAAGGGCCTTCCTTCCGCTGGGGGGTGACCAAGGAAGGCTGGGACATTGCCCCCTGCTGGGCAATGCTGAAATGCTCCATGTGTGCCCCACCTCCCCGGGGAGGCTGTGGGCTTCCTCAGAGCACGTGGTGTGTTTCTGGTTTGCTCTCGTTTCTCCAGCACTTAGCAGAGCATTGCAGTCTAACAGGCATTTCATAAATCTCCCGTTGATTCACGTGTAGCTGTAGCGCTCCCTGCTCCTGAGGGCTTTCTTTTTTTTTTTTTTTTTTTTCAAATGTTTTATTGTCAAATTGATTTCCATACAACACCCAGTGCTCTTCCCCACAAGTGCCCTCCTCCATCACCTCCACCTCTTTTCCCCCCTCCCCCTTTCCCTTCAACCCTCAGTTCATTTTCAGCATTCAATAGTCTCTCAAGTTTCGCATCCCTCTCTCTCCCCAACTCTCTTTCCCTCTTCCCCTCCCCCTGGTCCTCCATTAGGTTTCTCTTGCTTTCCTGTTAGACCTATGAGTGCAAACATATGGTATCTGTCCTTCTCTGCCTGACTTATTTCGCTTAGCATGACACCCTCGAGGTCCATCCACTTTCCTACAAATGGCCAGATTTCATTCTTTCTCATTGCCATGTAGTACTCCATTGTATATATAAACCACATCTTCTTGATCCACTCATCAGGTGATGGACATTTAGGCTCTTTCCATGTTTTGGCTATTGTTGACATTGCTGCTATGAACATTGGGGTACATGTGCTCCTATGCATCAGCATTTCTGTATCTCTTGGGTAAATCCCTAGCAGTGCTATTGCTGGGTCATAAGGGAGTTCTATGGACAGTTTTTTGAGGAACCTCCTGAGGGCTTTCTTGAAGCCTTTCACAGAGTGGTAGTTTACTTGTCACCAATAAGGATGACACCGGAAAGATGCTAACATGATAGTTCCGGGTTTCTGAGAACTTCCTTTGTACCCGGAAGTCGATGTGGATTATCTCATTTACCCCTCTCTGCATTCCTAAAAATTATGTGCTACAATGAACCCGTGTCACAGATGAGGAAACTGAGCCTGAGCAATTCTGTGATCTGCCTAATGTCCCGGAGCTATGAAGGCTGGAGCTTAGAAGCCCGGATTTGAAACTGGCAGTCTGATTCTGGAGCCTGACTTCCTCTTGACTTCTTAAAAATTGGCGTTAGGTGGCCTGACCACCTTCCAATTTCTTGTTTTAGGATTCTGTCTGTAAATTTCTTTTATTGTGGCAAAATATGCATGACATAAAATTTACCATTTTAAGCATTTTTAAGCACACAGTTCAGTGGCATCAAGTATAATCACATAGTTGTGCAACCATCAACACCATCTGTCTCCAGAACTTTCTCATTCTGGATTCCAGAACAGTTCTCCCAAACTGGAACTCTGTCCCCATTAAACATGAACTCCTCATTCCTCTCTTCCTCCACCTTCATCTGAAAATATGATTTCTTCCAAGGTTTGTATTTCAATTCACAAGTTGAGATGACTATTCAAATTCTTTTTAAGAAAATGTTTATTATTTCTTTGAGAGAGAGAGAGACAGAGAGAGAACGCTCAAGCAGGGGATGGTTAGAGAGAATGAGGAAGACACCAAATGTGAAGCAGGCTCCAGGTTCTGAGCTGTCAGCACAGAGCCTGTTGTGGGGCTTGAACTCAGGATCTGTGAGATCATGACCTGAGCTGAAGTCGGATGCCTAACCAACTGAGCCACCCAGGCGCCCCATGACCATTTCAATTCTTGAAGACTAGTCTGAGCATTTCTGTCACAGAAGTCTTGGCAAATTCTGTACCCTGATGACTGTCTCACTCACCTTGGTCCTGGAGTCTTGTAACCTTGTTTTCTGTCTGATATCAGTGGGCCTGAAGGCAGAAAGGTCTTTGGTGACAGATGGCTTCTCCTGTTTGAATCAGTCCTTTTACAGATTTTTCCCATCTTCTGGGCTTGTTCATTTTTCTTTTAGCGCTGCCACATCCCCACGACGTGGGCCCAGAATTCTGAGTCACTGGCTTTACTTACGTCAAAGAGAGGTACAATGACAAAGGAAAACCGCGGTAGTGAGTATCTGCCACAGACTGTGTGCTGACTGGCTGGAGGAGGGGGTGCTTGTGTTCTGGGTGTAAAATCTTCAGCATCACCCATAGCGCAGTCACAGAGTTGAAACAAAACAATCTGGTGAGAAGTACTAGAAGTGATCCATCTGTATATATAATGAGGGCAAGTGACAGGCTCTGTTCCTATTGTCCTTTCGCAGACATGCCTCTTCCGGTTGTGGATGGCATGACATTTTTCATCCTGACAAGGCCAGTTTATGAAACAGACACGGGCAGAGCCAGAAGATCACAGTCATTTTAATGCTCCATTCCAGCCAACGTCCTTGTAAGAGCCACTTAAAGTCACTGCGTCTTTAAAACACGGCTGATGTCCACGGCCGCCATGGTGCCTATGTAACGCTAACATTATTTTGCATAATGTCTACATGGATACAGATATAATTATAGATAATTTCAGCTTTTGTCTTCAGTTTCCAGGTTGATATATATATGATTCCTCCCTTCTTGGTGCATATAACCTTTTTCTCCATTTTTCCAACTTTCTGGCCTTCATGTCTGCTCTCACATATGATATAAACCTTATGCCCTTTGCATCCAGTTTTACTGAGCAAGATTCTTTTGTTTTTCAATGTTTTCAAACAATTCCATAATTCCATAAAACCTTCCTTGACAATCCTAAAAGTTGACAATTTTTTTACTTAACTTTCTTAAGATTTTATGGGACTCAGACTTACTGTTATTTAAAACACTTTCTATTGAATGATCACATATGGAAAAGTGCACACATCATAACTCTACAACTCACTAAATTTCATCTGAACATACCCACAGAATGAGAGCAAAGATAAAGAAACAAAACATTACAGTGACTTCTAGGAGCCCAGATTAGTTTTGCTTATTTTTAAACTTTACATAGATGGAATCACACCATTAATATTTTTTTGCTTAAAATATTTTTTGCCCTACAATTTGAAACTGAGATCAGAAGAAGACTGCAATTGGTTATTATGCAATTTATGTCTTTTGTATGTACTCCGTCCATCTCTTAGTTTTTGAAAAATTTTTAAAAGAGAAACTGAGATGCTGATCCTGTAAAGTCCCCTACGGGAGTCTGATTTTGCTAAGTGCATCCCTTACTTCATAGGATATGGGCCTGTGTTTAGTATTTCCTGAAAACTGGCGGTCCGATATAGAGGCTTCATCAGGTTCAGGAGGCGTGTTGAGTCTGGCCTCACTGTTTATTTGTGGTGTCATCAGCCCCTGGGAAATCGCTACCTGACTCCTAGATGATGACACAGAAGCAAAGGTTAAGTGATTTGGCCAAGTGGTCAAGGCAGAGCTGAGATTTCCAGGAATCTGTTCCCACGCACTCCACACTACAGACGGGCATTGAAAACTTCCTGGAAGTGCCGAGCGTGATTCAAATATGTTTGTAGTTACTAGTGACTCAAGAATCCGACTCTTTGGTGTTTTCTCTGGAAGGCACGGACCATGTTGTGTGGCTTCTACAGCGCACAACATCATTTACGATGGCAGTGGTTTTATGTGCATTGGGGTGGAAGAATTTTACTTTGCCTTTTAAGGTTCTTCCAGCTGAACTAAGAATAAAGTGCTATGAGACAGACTGATGGTAGAAAATCAAACAAAAGTTTAATAACACATATACCTCCTGTATGTATAGTTTTTCTGGGAGAGACCCAGAAAGAAGTCCAAAATGGCTGAAGCTGGCATCATAAATGACCTCCAGCTAAAGGATGCTGGGGGCTGAAGAGTCAGTTATGGGCAGTTACCAGGACAAGAGCAGTAAACAAGAATAAGGTTCTTATGCAGATTTAGGTCTATGCCTTGTCTACAGATTCTAGACATTTAGAGTCATCTCTCTCTTCCTCATACTGTGGGAGACAGTCTTACAAATGGAAATTTTCCTTAACATGTAAATATCTCTTACAAAAAAGGTAACTTCTACTGGATTTTGAGTTTCTCCTGCATCTGTTGTTTCTTAAAAGTAACCAGCTTATAATAATCAATGTGCCAAAGAAGCATATCTTAGGATAGCAAAATTGGCTCCCCTACATGTGTAAATAGAGTAGAAAAACCTACTTTTTATGACATTTTTATTCTATTCTATTCTATTTTATTTTTTAAAATATTTTATTTATTTTTGATACAGAGAGAGACAGAGAGGGGGAGGGGCAGAGAGAGAAGGAGACACAGAATTGGAAGCAGGCTCCAGACTCTGAGTTAGTTGTCAGCACAGAGCCTGACGCGGGGCTGGAACCCCCGAATGTGAGATCTGACCTGAGCCGAAGTCAGAGGCTTAACCAACTGAGCCACCCAGGCTCCTGACATTTTTATTTTAGAAGAATGATTTTAAATTCACTTTAATATATATTTAGAAGCACATACTATGTGCAAGGTAGAAATTAAAAAAAAAAAAAAAAGAAAAGGTAACATCCCTGCCATTAAAGAGATCCCAAACTGGGCTGCCTGGGTGGCTCAGTCACTTGAGCATCTGACTCCTGGTTTTGACTCATGTCATGATTTTACAGTTGTGAGATCGAGTCCCAAGTTGGGCTCTTCACTGGGCATGGAGCCTGCTTAAGATTCTCTCTCTTCCCCTCTCCTCTGTCCCCCTCCACTCACACTGATTCTCTCTCTCCCTCTCAAAAAAAAAAAAAAAAGCTCCCAAACGTTTTTGCAGAAACCTTATGTCTGAGAGGGACTACTCACATATATACGGTCAGTGGAAAAAAGAACTCGTTTCTGAGTCCAAAGACAGGGATTAATGTTTCACCTGTGTTGCTTTCTGGCCCTGTGACTGGAAAGACAGTTTAATGACTACAGGTTTTAGTTTCTTCATATAAAAAGGGAGCCTGCCCAGAGAATGGTTATGAGTTTAAATGAAGCAGTGATTGCAGGGAGCATTATCGTAATAATATTCTCATATCATCTCTGCTTGGATATTGTAAGAACGAAAGAACACATTACTTTAAAAGCAGGTGCTTCATTTTAAAAAAACTATAATTATTATAACATCTGCCTTTGAATGAACCAAAATCTTTCTTCTTGTAACTCGTGACCATTGATTCTGATCAGTATCCTCCAGTATAAGCATAAATCTCTCTTTCTCCACAGTGTAAATGTAAATTTTTCTCCTGTTAGTCCTTCAGATACAGGAAGACTGCTATTGTAGCACTTCTATTTCTAGAAAAACCATCCCCAACTCGTTCAGTCATTCCCCCCATGCCAGGGTCTCTACTAGTGATTTCGATCAGAATCACCTGGGGAATTTTTTTTTTTAAAGTATGCAGTTTGAAAAAGCTCTCCAAGGGCACCTCGCTGGCTCAGTTGGTAGAGTATGCAGCTCTTGATCCTGGGGTCATGAATTCGAGCCCAGGTTGGGTGTAGAGAATGCTTAAATAAACTAATTTTAAAAAAAAAAAAAGGAAAAGGAAAAACTCTCCAGTTGATTTTTAAGTTCTTATTTATCTCAACATCTTAAGTTGTTTCTAAAACTTTTCAAATTTGCCGGTACCCTCCTTAAAATAGGACCCACTAATCCAAACAAACATTGTAGATCCATGTGGACCAGCCGAGTATTTATAACTGGCTAGCTCTTGTAGCAAACAAATCAAAAATGATGAACAATTAAACACAATGGAAGTTTATGTATTACTGATAGGAGTTTAAAGTGGACTTTCCTGACTGGTGGGTGACTCTCTTCCAAGCACTGATTTAGGGTGCCAGACTTAGCATTTCCTGTAATTCTGGACTATTTTTAAAACATGAACTCATGGGTCAGTATGCTTACTACATCAAGTTGGGGGGGGAAAAGAATATGAGGCATATGGGCATTTCTTACGGATCCAGCCTGAAGGTGGGCATACATTGGTTCCTAAAGCACAGGATCACACCTAGCTGCAAAGAACAGGAGAAAGTGGGTATATAACATGTTATGACTACTTCTTTTGACTTTAGGAATACCACCTGTTAATGAGGTCACAAGGATTTAAACTGTCCGGACAATAGAAAATACCTTAAAGTTAAAAGACCAGAAGAGAGGAGAAGACAATGAAATGTTCCAAACATCTCCAATGTTTGGGGCAGCCATGCTATGCTGTTAACTCATTGAGGTAACAGCCAGCTAAGTGTGTTTAGTTGTTTTTGAAAAACAGGACAAGTCAGATTCCCCTCCATTCATTCGATAATCATTCAATTGTTTTTTAAAAAAATCTATTTGTAGGCCTTCATATCATGCTGTTATGCAATATATCACAAAGCTTTGCAGCAGTCATACATTTAGTAATACATTTTCCTTTCTCTTTAACAGAGACATCATGTACAGAGCAAAGGTACAACTTGTAGCATATAATTAAATTTATATTACATAATACTGATTTCTATTTACTTAGTGCTTCTATTTTTTTCCAGGCACTCTGCTAAATATTTCACCTGCATTCAATTTTTAAATACTCCCAACCGCCTTCTAAATAGATATCATTATCTTCCTTTCACAAAACTACTGAGTGTCAAAAATTAGCGTTGAAAGGTAGGTATATCTTACTTCAAAGATGAATTTTTGTTTTTCTGTGTCATTTCCTATGTATACAATACCTCTTATAAAATGCCACATAAGGAGAGAGAAAATGTGAATGTTATCGGAGAAGATTATATTGGAAGTAAGATTTGTTATGACGCCCAATAAAGGATAGGACTTAGTTTACATGACGAAGGGCAAGGGTTTGTTACACGTCAGATTTTCTCTAGGTGGACCCAGGCTTTCTACAGGCAACATCTTTTGGGCTTTGGCAGATGGGATGGGGGGCTCGAGCCTTTTCAAGACACATGGATTGCCGGTGTTTGTCTCTTTATGAATATATATTTTCATTGCTCTACTTGAGGAGATTTAAATATCCATAACTGAATACAGCAATTATACATGCCGGAAGCCCCTAAAAAAAAAGCCCTCATTTGGATGCATTCTCTAGCCAACTTGCTGGTTTATAATGCTGTGTCTCCGCCTCGTGTGAGGTAATGGAATTACAGTAAATTTAAAAGGGCTATTTGGATAGAATAATGATCACATCCTTTCTAAAAATCAGTCAGCTAATTATAGGAAACAAGGGGGAAAAAAACTAGCAACAGCAATAAAAATATGCTATTCGCTTAACTTACCTTTCCTTATTGAAGTGAATTCCTTAAGATATATTGATTTCTTCCCCACAGAGAGCTATACTGTTTCTCTGCCTCCACTATTAGGGACATTGATTGGAAAACATCAATACTATTTCCTTTAAGGGCTGTAGCCCTTTTCAAAAAGTATTGCTTTCTTTGATGGTATGTATTCAATGGAAACCTAAACTTCATTTAAAATAAAATTAACATCAATTTAAGGGGAGGGGGCTGTGGTGGGAGGAATAAATCAGGAATAAATTTCAAAACTTTTCCATGGACTTGTATCATTCACATGCATGACTAACGTAACTGAAGAGTCTAACAGTGTCGGTATGGTGTAACTAATGTGGCTGCAGTTCATGTATTCCGGTCATTGAAAATTTTACAAATCATTTCCGTCCACTCCCTGGCAAGAGCGTAAATTAACATAATGTCAGCCTCTTGGTTTAGAAGCAGAGATGAGAATTTGTCTATCTCAGAATCACTTTTGGCCTCTTTGGGTACATGCGCTGGAGTCAGAAATAACATGAAATGTTTTTATCATCTTGGTACGTATGGACACACTGAAACCAGGCCGAGACCTGTTTTAAAAGGGCACCTATCTGTATGTGAGAAGGGAGCTATGAATCAAGTCCCCTCAGCTTTAAAAAATTAAATGATCCCTTGGATGGCTATGGCAAGTGAACTAACAACTGGGAAATATCCTGAGAGTCCCCATATTTGGTTATATGCTTATACATAACCAAATATATTATATACATAATCTGCTTATGAAAAGCAGGTACTATTTCCCCAATTTACAGAGAGGGAGAAAGATAATTAGGTAACTTGCGTAGGGTGACCTTGCTGTTATGACATAATATCACAGGTACGGCAGGCAGCACAAGCCCCAAATCCTCCTCTTTCCCACGGCCTCATTTATATTCACATCCCTCATTCTAGTGAGGAATCCCTTCTGGACCAGCACTTCAATGTAGCAAGGCCAGGTAAGGAGGTGATTCAGAGTCAAGTCAATGAGCACGCTCAATAAAAATCAAGATGGGGGTGCCTGGGTAGCTAGTCAGTTAAGCATCTCACTCTTGGTTTCGGCTCAGGTCATTATCTCACAGTTTGTAGGTTCAAGTCCCTCACTGGGCTCCTGCTGACAGTGCGGAGCCTGCTTGGGATTCTCTCTCTTTCTCCCTCTCTCTGCCCCTCCCACATGCTCTTTCTCTCTCTCAAAATAAATGAACCTAAAAACATCGAAATGTGTGATGCCTTATACTGGTATGTAATTTCTTCTATTTGTAATAAGCATCATTTTAAAAAAGTGTTATACACATTATTTCATGTGGTCCTCAGCAATCCCAAGAGGAATGCACAAACAATAGTGATCTTCTCTTTTAAGAGGTCGGGAGACTGAGGTTTGGAGGAATTATTTTTCACCCAAGACAAGACCACCAAACAACTTTCGATGTATGCCCAAAGGAGAGGGTAATCATTACACAACCTTCCCCTGCGACCCTCCATCCTCCATCGTCATCGTGGGCTTTCGGTGCCAGACAAAGTAGGGGACAATGAAGACAGACTCACAACAGACTTTACCCTCTGGCACCTTTCTCATTTTTTGGTTCCGACTCTCAAAGGTTTAACACAGGAAGGAACACTGTGTGTTAACTCAGTCCTTGTAAGTTCAAAAGTGGTAAAAAAAAAAAAAAAAGTAGTAATGACATCCAGCAAGATACAGATTCCAAACTAAACATGAAACTAACGATTTCATTATTAGTTTCAAATGGTTCAAATGGACTTTCAGCTATATGTTTGAGTTTTTGTTCTACTAGAAGATACATGTAGTCAATAAATATTGGTCAAATTAATTGGCTACTGAATCCAGAGTGGGGAGGGGGGGCGATTTTGCCACTAGCTGTGAGGCACTCTGATGTTCAACCTTTCCAATCATTTCTTCATCTTGAAAATGGATCTAGTATTGTCTATTTCATGGGCTTCAGTGAGGAGTAAATAATAATAGCACATGCAGAGGGCATTGTGAAATGCAGGGCACATAGCAGCAACTCAATTACCATTTATAAAACATACATTCGGAATTGCCTGAATTATGTTTTAAAGGGGAGAACAAAAGAACTCCATTAAACACATTAGAGGCAGACGTATTTAAACATATTCCTACTGTAGCAATATATGGGCATAATCTAATGACATATTTTAGTCCTCAAAGAAAGTATGAGATTTAATTGTTTCTAAAATAATGGAAAGAAAATTCAGTTAGGAGTTAAAAGGAATCCTGGCTCTATCATTCAGCCTCTCTGTGACATTGAGAAAGCCACTTAGACTCTCTGAAATTCAGTGTCCTCATCAATGGGATGAGATATCTACCCTCATCACCTTCGATACACGTTGCTACAATGACACACTGATTCCTGAAAAGCCAAAGGTGATTCCTCCCCCACCCCCGGACTGTATTATATAGATCTGCGCATATGCAGCATCGCCTCCTGGCTAGCTGTGTGAGGACAGGGGTCTCCTCTGCCGATCCTGGAGTCTCAAATCCAGGATGGTTGTCTCTAGCAGATACTTTACGTCAAGAGAAAAGTGACAAATTATTCTGAATACACTGCTTCCACTGTATCTTCTTTGGAAGCCTCCTGGGTTGACATTCACTCCCATCAACCATGCTGTATTGAAAGCTGCTTTTTTCGGGCAGAGAGAGGGGGCTGGAAGGGCTTTAATGGTTTGCCATCAGTGACCTTCTTGGGCTGGTGCTGATGCTTGAATCCTCAGAGAGAGCGTGTGTGCCCAGAACGTCCAGGGCAATTTCTCAGTCCCAGGAGCGACAGTCTAGATTGAATTAGCCTTGGCTCTTCCATCACTAATTAGATGGCACAGCAGGCCTGCCTCAGGGCATAAAAGCATTGATTCAATTCCAGTAATAGGCTTAATGAAGTACCTTCACCGTGTTCCAGGGTGCCAGTTCTCTAAAAATCACCCTGAAATGTAAAGCTTAAGAAATACTGGAGCTAACCCAAATCAATTTAGAGACACAACAGAAAACAAGAAAAAGCTACATCGATATTGTAAAGGATACGCTTGCATTTCCTCCAACCCTAGGTTTGAAAGTGATCTTGAGACAGCACTAATGTCCGGCTCGGCTTCCATAGTGGATTATGATAGAACCGCCTGAAGGAGTCAGAAACGACCTAAATTTCTAAATGCTAAAGGTGCCACACCTGCCCCGTACCACAGCCAACTTCCTAACCACCGTGCCATCCTCGTCAGGATGGAATATGGCTCTTACTCGTAAACAGATCTCAGGCCCTCGCCCCATATTGTCTCGATCCAAGAGCCTTCCATGTTACCTTGACAGCCAGATACACAGAAATGAAAGGAAATTATGAGGTAATGTAAAATTCTCAGTGTAAACTCGCATTTTATATGCTGCTCTATTCTGCAGTGCATTTTCACACCCAGTTTCTCATAAGAAAGGAGCTGCAGTGAAGTTTAAGGGCCTGGGACAAAAGGAAGAAGGAAGGAGCCAGTTAAGACAGAAAAGGGGCGGGGTCACAGCATCTTAAGGCTGAAGGGAATCTGAAATTGTATCAAGTCCAGCCTCCCACCCGCAAAAGAATGGTCTTGGTCCGCCTAACTGACAGCCGTTGGCTCCCGAGTACACATCCTAATGCAGGGGCGCGTCGAGGTGATGAGGCAGGGCTGTCCATCACTGAGTGCTTCCATCTGCTAGAATGTACTCCGTTATATTTAGCCAAAATCTGCCTCCTGTAACTCCTTCCACTTCTGCATTCGCCTTTGGTGACAAGAAAACACAAGTCTGTTCTTTATTCATAGGAAAGTCATTCAAAACTTAAGGACAAAACAGGTCCCCACCAGGCAAATCTCTGTGCCGAACAGCCCGGCTCTTTCAGCAGTGGTCACGGGTCGGCTTTTAGGTTCCTAAGCTTTCGAGGTGTGGACTTTCCTCTGGAAAGACATGAGTTCCTTGCTGTGCCCAAACTGTTCCGTGTCGTAGTGGAATCAGCACCCCCGGGGAGCTCGTCATAAATGCGGACTCTCAGGCCCCGGGCCCGACCTACTAACAAGATGGTTTGTATGAGCATTAAAGTTTGAGAAGTAATGTTATTATTTGTTGGGCTATGTCTCAAAATACAGCAACTAGAATTACCTAAACCTTTCGAGTGCGGTCCAAGGACCACAAAATATCGTGCGATTATTTACCTTACTCTACGTTATATTTGTATCATATCATTGCTTTCTTTTTATTTATTTTTTCAGCAAATGCCTCCCATGGTTAATACCTCCTAAGGTTAGGACTAACAAGAAGATCTAGATCTTTTCTACACAAACTATTGCTAATCATATTTGTTTCTTTTCACAACAGGGTAATTGATACTTTGCACCTGTATATGAAAATATACACATATCATTATTAAATTTTATCCTGTTGGGTATAGCCAATTTTTCTGCTCTGTTGGGATAATTTTGAAGCTTTACTTATCAACCATCACATTACTTATTTCTTCCAGCTGTATCCTTTCAAAAATAGATGAGCATGTCTCTCTTTATTTAAGACGCCGATAAAAATAGTGAATAAAACAAGGCTAAGGGCAGAATGCAGTAATATATTTCTAGAAATTTCCTTCATAGAAACACACCAAGTTCTACACATGTTTGCTGGGAACGCATCGTGTGTTGGAAACTACCCTGTGTTACCTACTTGGAATACACGGACAATGAGGCAGCCTTCCTGTCCCTGAGAAGCCCTCTCTCTAATGTGAATCCCGAATCTGGAGATCATGCAAAGACACCTCTTGCCAGGGCGACCATCCCTTCATTAAGCTAATTATGGTAACAGAGTCCATGTCTGTGTGGCCTGAGGCAGGTTGGCTTTGCCACCTAATTAGTGATGGAAGAAACAGAGCTAATTCAATCTAGTCTGTCACTCTCTAGACTGAGGAATTATCCCAGACATCGTGAGAATACAACCTTTATCCTGAAATTATAAGAAAGGACAGCCAACACCAGAAGATTTTTATTTCTCCTGACCTTCTAAAATATATACCTTGGAAGGAGATAAAAGAATCTCATCCTATGCAAAGCACATAGCAATATCTCAGACTGATGGCATGGGAAAGTATGAAGAAAGACTCTGATTTCTGACCAGTTTTGTATGAGTGGGCTGATACTTCAGAATTGATCTGCCATCAATTAAAGAGGTCAAACTCAAGATCTATAATACATTTGAATGAATATTTTAAAAAATCCAGCTCTGTGTAAGGAAGACCTGAGTAAAAACATTTAAGACTGATTGATGTCTTGAGCACTTGAGCCCATGCTGGCCTAATTCAATGTTCAATTACTTTGGGAATGGAAATTCTTTGTCCCACAGGCCTAACAACCTTGGGGCTTCCCAATTCACTGGCATCTTCCCACCTTGCTCCTGGGTCCTAGCATTCTTCATTTAACAATCATTCAACAAATGTTTACTAGGTTCCTTTTATGAGCCAAGCCTTCATAAAACTCACATTCCAGAGGGGAGAAATGGAAAACAAAGAAGTGCATCAGTAAATAAATGAGGTTATTTTAGTGAGTGACAAATGTTGCAAAGAAAGAAACCATGGCAAGCTGTGAGCGACACGGGTGTGTGCTCCTTCACATCTGATCCATGTTTTCCAAGAGAAGACTGCTCCTGGCAAAGGGAACGTTCCTGTCCAAATCCCCCCAAGACCAAGTCCTGGACCCCCATTGCTTGATCCCCTCCCCCACTTAGCTGCTTCTTGTCCCCTTGGGTCTCAGCCATTGTCCACTCTACCTCATTTTCAACGGACCCTAGATCTTGCATTTGGTTTGGACATTATATTTATAGGACTTGCAAATTCTTTCTTACCTGGGTCTTGTGAATTAAGTTATTGGCTTAGGGTTTTCTTTCGGACCCCTCTCTCCAAGTCCTCCACTTTAGAGAAATATAGCCCTGGCTCACTCCTCCGAGGAGAACCCAGGAGCTTTTACTCTGTGTCCCCACAATGCCCTGTGCTTTCCTTTCTCATAAAACTTGTCCTGCCCATTGTCCCCACCAGGCAGTGAGCTCTCTGAAGGTGGGGGCTGTCCAATGACCATCCATCATCCTGCACAGTGTCTGACACATGTGAGGCCCTGAGACACTTGAGATCAGTGAACAAGAAATGATTAAGTGATTTTAGATTCAGATTTTTAACTTAATCTCATTTGGCTGAGTCATACTTCCATGTATTTTTAATTTATATAAAAAATATATTTTTCTTCTGATGACATTAACTACCCACAGTTGTTTCATGTGGCTATATTTTCACTTTGTTAGAAATGAAAGAAGTTATATATTTCCATTTAAATTGACTTCTATTCTACTTAAAATGGCTTTGGGCAATGAGTCTTACTGGACAATATAAAATTCAGTGGGGCTTTGTGGCACAAGATTTATATATTGATAATTTACCTCTGGTATGTATCTTACTCAGTTCTAAATGATACATGGCAATACATCTTTGATTTGTCACTTTATTTATTTAATTAAAATTTTTGATGTTTAGTTTTGAGAAAGAGAGAGAGAGAGAGAAGCAGAGAGAGAGAGAGAGAGAGAGCTCCAAGCTGTCAGCACAGAGCCTGATGCGGGGCTTGAATTCATGAACTGTGAGATCATGACCTGAGCCAAAGTTGGATGTTTAACCAACTGAGCCACTTAGGTGCCCCAATTTTTCACTCTAGATAACCAAAGCATTTAATTTTTTTCCCTATCATTTATGTGTGCTTGTTCTCCAAGAAATATCTTGAAATTTATTTCAACTGTTCTCCTTTGACATAAGAAGAAATCATCATCTTTCAGGAAAACCAGCCTGTGAAAACAAGCAATTTTAAGCGTGGCTTAAAATTCAGAAACAGGGACATTCTTCCATACATAAGTAATAAAAGAAGTACTGTGATTTTGGAAAGGAAAGAAAGTCTTCATGCTTCTCCCCAAATTCTCTTGTAGCCAATGAGTCTTCTGAAATTCCACACGTTAAAGAGTTTCTTATTAAAATGCAAATTCTCTTAGGAAGGATACATTAAGCCCTGTTCACACTGAAATTTAAGTGGCTAACATCAGATTCCCCCTCCCCTCGAAGAAAAGTTAATAGCTTATATACTCCCAAGCTCTGAAGGGAGAAGGAAGGGAATAAGAAAGAACTAGAGAGATGAGGATATATACAAACTGGTCTTGGAACCCCTCAATTAAATGTTGTCAACTCTGAAGGTCGGCAGGGGTTGACCTGGCCATTTGGGCAAGGGCCCGAGGCCAAGCTTGAGAGAATGCATTTCTCTCTCCCTATTCCTCACAGTTAGTTTTCAGATTCAATATTGCTAAATCCTTTAATAAGTTTCCGAGGACACACCACGAAATGTGAGGAAATAAATCCCTTGCTTATTCTAAAATTCCGAGTGAAATATCCTCCATTTATTGATTTTGAGTATGCAATTGATTCTGACCAGTCATTCATTAGTAATGGGCAAAATAATTTAAAATATTCAATAACTGTGCTCTGCCCATCCATGTATTTACATATGTCTTCATAAGAATCATCAAGGGTAATTTTACATTTATCTATTCAAGCTCTGGCCAACATCGAATTTAGCAATAAATTACTCACAGGCACTTTTTATTTTAAAGCCAGATTAGGATTCCAAATTGTATGTGTTTGTCAAATACTGAATAATTCAGATGTCTTTTAATCAGTTCTCACTGCAAATGCTGTGGGTAGGAAGTAGGACTTAGAAGGGAAGGTGTCATAGAACCCAGCAGAGAAAAAGATCCAGAAGTGAATTAACCACTGCAGGTGCTTAGTAAGAAGGTAAATGGTGAACGGAAGAGACCGTTGATGTTGCGAATTTGGATGGAAAAGTTTTCTGGGCTGATGGTGACGGAAGGGCAGGTGTGAATAAAAGCAGCTAACATCATTCAGTGTCGTGTTCTGGGAATTATGGAGATTGTCGGGTGATGGTTATCTAACTGGTGAGGGGCCCTATGACTTTAGAGCTCACTGTTGAAACCACTGCATTCTACGGAGAGGGATCCAGATCCAGGCGAGATGGAAGACTATGCTAAACAGATGCATGTCTTGGGATATAGATTGTTGGGATTGGAGGGCCACACACTGTGGCTCCACCTTCTCTGGGAGGCATTCTCAGAACCTCCAGTCAGTACCCACTTCCTCTTTCCCGGGAGCCCACAGCATGTTCCATGGGACTCTGTTGTAACACTTGCGTAGGCTGATTTCTTCTTCATTATACACCGAGTTTTCTCAAAAATGATTTAAAACAACTTTACTGAGGTATAACGAGGTACAACTGACATGCAAAAAACTTCACTTATATAAAACACGTAATTTGGTAAATTTGACATTTTTTGCTCATGAAACCATAATCATGATCAAGTCAGCGAACATATCCATCAGCTCCAATACTTTGTTGGTGTATCTTTATAATCCCTCTCTTTGTCCCTTGTATCAGTCTGCCTTCTCCAGAGAAAGGGAACCAATAGGACATGTGTTATAACAAATTGGCTTATGCAACTGTGGAGACCAAGATGTCCCAGGACACTGGAGGTTCGATGGTGTAGTTTCAGTCTGAGACCGTGTGCTGGAGAACCAGGAGAGCCAATGGTATGAATTCTAGTCCAAAGGCTGGCAGACTCCAGCCCCAGAAGAACCGATCTTTCAGTTTGAGTCCAAAGGCAGGAAAGGACTGATGTCCCAGCTCGAATGGTCAGGTAGGAGAGGTTCCCTCTCACCAAGCCTTTTTATTCTAGGTAGGTCTTCCATTGTTTGGATGGGACCCATTCACATGAGGGAGGGCAGTCTACTTTCCTCAGTCTACCTCTTCAAACGTTAAACGTATCCAGAAACACCCGCACAGACATACCCAGCATAAAGCTTGACCAACCAAATGTCCAGGCACCCTGTGGCCAAGCCAAGTGGACAGATAAAATCACACCCCTCCTCCTTGCCCCTGTGTCTGGGCAACTACTCATCTGCTTTCTGACACCACACATTAGCGTGCATTCCTTAGGGTTTTATATTGACGACTTCACACAGGATGTACTGGGCTCTTTTTTTGGTCTCACTTTGTCCATTTTTTTTTCAACATAATTATTTCACTCATGCCGTTGCATGCAGCAATGATTCACTCCTTTCCATGGTTGAACCGTTTTCTATTGTATAGATTTATCACAATAGATGGACATAGAAGCCATCTGTAGTTTTTAATTACAAGTAAAGCTACTATGTACAGGCCTTCGGTGGGCATACACTTTTACTTCTCTGGAGTAAATTACCCGGAAGCAGAATGAATGGATCATATGGTAGGTACATCTTTAACATTTTCAGAAATGGCCACACTCTTTTCCAAAGTGGGTGTACCATTGTACATTCCTGCTAGTCGTGTATGAAAGTTCCAGTTCTTTTAGAAGCTTGGTGGGGCCAGTCTTTAATTTTGTCCATTCTAGGTGTGTGGTGATATCCTGCTTTAGTGTCAGTCTGAATTTTCCTAATGACTCGTGATACTAAGCATCTTTCCACCTGCTTATCTGTCGTCTATATATCATCTTTGGTGAAAGTGTTGATTCAAATATTTTGGTCATTTTTATTGGACTGTTTATTTTATTACTGATTTTTGAGCATTCTTTACATATTCTGGTGCAAGTACTTTATCAGATTTATTGTTTGCAAGTATTTTCTCACAGCTTGTGGTTTGCTTATCTCTTTACAGTGTCTTTTTCAGAGAAGAGGTTTTTGATTTGATGAAGTTCAATTTAACAGTTTGCTCTTTTATGAATTATGGTTTAGTTGTTTCTTTTTTAAGTTTTTTTCATGTTTTATTTATTTTTGATACACAGAGAGACAGAGCATGAGGGGGGACGGGCAGAGAGAGAAGGAGACACAGAACCGGAAGCAGGCTCCAGGCTCTGAGCTAGCTGCCAGCACAGAGCCTGACGCGGGGCTCGAACCCACGAACGTGAGATCTGACCTGAGCCGAAGTCGGAGGCCTAACCGACTGAGCCACCCAGGCGCCCCTTAGTTGTTGTTTCAAATAAATTTTTGCCTAATCCCAAATTGCAAAATTCTTTTTATGTTTTCTTCTCTAAGATGTATAGTTTTAGTTTCTATGATATTTTGAGTTAATAGTTGTTCATGGTGCAAGTCATAATCGAAGTTCTTTTTTATTTCATTTTTTGCATAAGAAAATCTTATTCTTCCCATCCTATTGGCTGAAAATACTATCCTTTTTTCATTGAATTACCTTTTACCTTTGCTGAAAAACATCTGTCCATGTATGTGGGCTTTTTTCCATTCTCTATACTACGTTGGCCTATTTTTCTCTCTGCATGCTAAGATGACTGTTTGGATTACTGTTGCTCTAGGTAGTAATGTCAGTGTTAATCTTAAAACTTTAGTTTTCATTTTCAAAGATTTTGGCTAATTAAGATCCTTTGCATTTCAATACACATTTTTGAATATGTCTTTAATTTCCACAAAAAATATTTTTGGAATTTTGATTAGTATTACTTTGAATATAGATCAATTTCAGGAGACCTGGTAGACAACTGTGTCTTCCAACCCGTGAACCTACTATATCTCTTCACGCATTTGGGATTTCCCTAATCTCTCTTAGCAATGTCTTGTATTTCTCAGTGTAGAGCTATGTCACATCTTTTGTTAGATTTATTCCTAAGAATTTCATATTTTTAAATTATAAATGGTACGTTAAAATATATAATGGTACTTTAATTATTTGTTGTTAGAGATCCAACTGATTTTCGTATATTGACCTTTTATCTTGAAGTCTGACCGCTCCCAGTCATGGGTTCTAGGAGGTTCTTTGTAGATTACATTGGGTTTTACACATAGATTATCGTGTTGTGAATAAAGACAGTTTTACTTCTTCCTTTCTAATTTGGATGCCCTTCCTTCCTTCTCTCCTTCCTCCTCCTGCCTTCTCTCCGTCTCTGTGTCTGTTTGTCTCTCTGTTAGATCCTCCAGCACAATGCTGAAAACAAGTAGTGAGAGCACCATTTTCCTCTGACTCCTCAGGCGGTTCTTCCCAGAGCCTTGGGTGGTTTCTTCATGTGCACACACTGATCAGAACTCTGGAAATCTCATGCGGGACCCTCTTTAGACACCAAGGGCCCTTCTGGTGCAATTCTCATCTTCGGTCCTTAGTTTTGAGAAGTCTAGTGTTGTCTTCACAGGCTCTCAAGTCAGTCTCTCTCCTGACCTCAAGGGTTCTGCAGGACTCCAGGTGGCCTTTCCTCTGTGCAGTGCCATCGATAAACTCTCTCCAGGCAGTAGGCTTGGAGTGGGTGAATTTTAGGGTTCAATTTGTTAGTTTCCCATCTCTTGGGGATCACTGTCGTTCAGTACCTGATGTGCTTTACTATCTGTTGTTTCATATGTTTTGTCTTTTTTTTTTTTTATTGTTTCAAGGTAAATCTGGTCTTTCTTCTTAGTCAAGACATTATTAGATACATTGATAAGTCAGATCGGACTACAATGCTTTCAGTGAGAAAATGACAGTGGCTCCCACATCCCCAGTACTTGTCCCAGCATCCATCACTTTAAAGGTTTTGACCCATTTCTTCTGGAACTTAACTCCATATGTCTACTTGCATGCCCATATCTCATTTTGATTTTTGTTTTTCTTTTTTTAAATTTATTTTTAAAGCTTATTTTTTTTCTGAGAGAGAGAGAGAAAGGGAGAGCATGAGCGAGGTAGGGGTAGAGAGAGAATTTCAGTCTCCAAGCTGTCAGCACAGAGCCTGACATGGGGTTTGAACTCATGAACCGTGAGATCATAACCTGAGCCAAAATCGGGAGTCGGGCACTCAACTGACTGAGTCACCCAGACGCCCCCTTCATTTTTCAATTTTAGGCTTTCACTCTCTCTTCCCTATCCTGCCGAGAACATTCCCACACATGCATATTTCTCCTCCCCACCCTGACCTTCTAATTTAGGTATGTCATAATTTGTGACTACACATAAAATGGGTTTTCTATAAATATAACTTTAGAAATACTGTTACAGTTAAGCCACAGAGTGCAACAAAATTAAAATTTAATCTTTAAATACTATTTCTTTTTCTTGGAGTTTAAAATCAAACCTACCCCAGCACCAGATCATCTAGAACGCTTTACAAGAATATATACTTCTGGACTCTAACTTGGATCTGAATTTGGATCTCTCAGCTAGAACGTCAGAGGAAGCATATTTTAAAGCCCTCACAGGTCACTCTGACCTCGCTGGTCTTCTGCAGTTTGGGAACGACTGCCTTCGGGCTCTCATGTCATTCCAGCTCATGTGCACAGTACGGGTAACAATGACACCATCTTCATCATTACTGACCCGTCAGGGGGCACTGAGGTTGTGCTGTCCTGGATTTCTCTCTCACACGACACATCAGTCACAACATGCTATGATCTCCTCTGTCAGCCGGCTCCAAGGCAGTGGCCCGGGCTCTGCTAACAATGAGTCGATTATAATTGGACCTGAACTTGTGGGCCCTGGGCATGGTGTTCCAATCGCTGGGTTCACCGAACTGAATTAAAAGTTAACAGCCTCTTTTGAGAAGTCAAAGACGGGGGAATGGACTCAACCGCTTATGTGCATGTATATGTTAGTGGTACCGGTTTGCAAAATCTCCGATTTTGGTTGGAGGTAGCCTTGAACACGGCGCATGGTGCAAGTAAGTTGTCATTAGCATCCCTGTCTCTCCATCAGCTTCTGTAGCCTAATTACATTTCTAGCACATCAGGAAGTCTTCAAAGGGTGCAAACGGCAAGACTTCGCCCTGTTTAGCCGTCCCGTGGGAACCAGACTATAACAAAGTGAATTAACTCTCTGCCCTTGAAAATCTAGGGACTGTTTTTAAGCAGTAAATATTACATTAGACACATCCTCCTGAGACATAAACGCCAGGTCCTTCCCGGAAGATGCTTCAACCTTTCTCAATAATCATCAGAAATGCTAAGGTCAGATGCGTGATTAACAAAACGCATGCATGTGGTGGTAACTTCTGAACAGTGAAGTTTGGCTTAACGACCAGGCAGACTCCCGGTGCGTAAACAACACGGTCTCTGAGGAGCTGGGCCACATTATTCACCTTCATCTTACAGTTTTGAAAGTCAATGTCCTTGCCTCACAGTCTGTCACCGACACGAAGTAATTCTAACAATTTCAAAGCCCAAGACTTTCGTGTGGTCTCCTCCTTGAGGGAGCATTCCACACATCATTAGTGGAAACCGGTTTGAAAATCCTGATCTGTAGAAATCCTATAAAATCTAACATACTCCATCAACCACAATTTCCCAGAACATTTGGAAACTGAACTTCATAACATCAACCTCTGCCTTTGGAAGAAGCTATAGTGCCTTTCAGGGAGCACATTAGAAAATGTGCTTTAGAAAATAATACAAATGTGAGTTCTCCAGAACAAAGCAAACTAGCCATTAACTTATTAATTCATCCATCCATCCATCCATCCATCCATCCATCCCTCCATCCAATCATCCATCTATCCATTCATTATTCAAGAAATATTTAATGAGTCCCTTCTATATGCCAGGCACTGGGGTACTGAGAAGTACTATGAATTAAAAATAACACGGTAAGAGGGTAACAAGAGGCTTGGGTGGGGTGTATGTGTTATTTTAAATAGAGGAGAAACCTTTGGTGAAACATTATTTTGGCAGAGACCTCCGTGAAGTGAGAAAATAAGTCACGGAAATATGTAGGGAACATGTTTCAGAAAAAGGGAAGAGCAGGTGCAAATGTCCTGAGGCAGACGCCTTTTGGAATGTTTCAGAAATAGCAAAGAGGACAGAAGAATAAAAAGAATGGGAGATGGGATCAGAAGGTCAGAAGGGAGCCAGAGTATGAAATGCAACTTGAACATGATTTTATTTATTTATTAAAAATTTTTTAATGTTTTTTTATTTATTTTTGAGAGACAGAGAGAGACAGCATGAGTAGGGGAGGGCAGAGAGAGAGGGAAGCACAGAATCTGAAGGAGGCTCCAGTCTCTGAGCTAGCCATCAGCACAGAGCCTGACACGAACCCACAAACTGTGATCATGACCTGAGCCGAAACCGGACGCTTAACCGACTAAGCCACCTACGCACCCCTGAACATGATTTTAAATGTGAACAGAGGCTGTTGGCAGGTCTTAGGCAAGAGACTAACGCGGCCTGACTTAAGTTTTTAGAGGATCGCTGTGAATGTTGTGTGGACTATAGATGTGGTGGAGGTAGGGGCAGGGAACCCCAGGGAAAGAGGCAGGGGTTTGTAGCTCTTGGGACCCTTATATCCATGTTAAACATCTAACAAAAGGGAGAAACAGCAGATCTTTGAAGACAAGTTAAATATTATAGATTTATTGCTATAGCTGTGACACGCTCAGAAAAGCCCTGTATCACTTTAATTCAATTGCGTAACGTAAATACTAAAATAAAATGTAACATGTTTTAAAAAACACGGCAGGTGCCTCTGCCTGCCTCTAACAAAGAGGAAGGTAATAATATACAGGAAATCCTCCTTTCTTTACTGTACACGGGGCCTAAACTGTTGCCTGCCCAGAGTTTATAGGAAAGTGCTTTTTTGTGAGGCAGAGTTGTTCAGTGTCAGGTGCAAAGATGCTCTAAGAGTTGATTTTATAGGAGATCTTCAAGGAATGAATTTGGAAAAAGAAAATAATTCTGAGGGTTTGTTTTTTTTTCCCTTGAAGACACAAATATTATTAAGATGCATTTTTTTCTCATATCAAATTATGTAGAAACATAAACATCTGTCCCATAACGGAGATTCTAGGGTCTACACCCCAGAGGTCTGACATGATAAATTTCAAGTGAGGTCCAAGAATCTTTGCTTTTAACCTGATCTACAGAAGTGAATAGTCTGCTCACATTTTATATAATCATTTAAGAATAGGTTTTCTCCAAAGTAAGCTTCAGCTACACGTTTGAGAAAACATGTTTAATTAAGTTCTGATGCTTATATTCTCGATATCATAGGATATACTCAGACTCCGCGGTCTTCTGGAAATTACTCCTTCCTTCTCCTCCTCTCACACGGTTATTGAGGGACAGTCATTTCCTGCAATATGACCTTATTTCTGCTCCTTCTTCTCATCTCTGGCTGCAGTTGATTGGTCTAGAAGAGCTGTCCTAAGTCAGGCTAATCAGACCTGTTCTTTAGGGCCAGATTCAAGCATCCTCATTGAAGTCATAAGACAGACAATGTGAGAATGTTTTACAGAATATTGGAGTGAATTGTCGGTAAGAGATAAAAAGTTAAGCCCACACAGGAGATGAAAATAGTCCCAAGAGTACTTGTGCCCTCATTCCCATAATTCCTGAAAGTCAGGTGCACCGTCCCTCAGTGTCTGTATTAGCAATTGCTGCATGACAATGCTGCTTAACAGGGGCGCCTGGGTGGCTGTTGAGTGTACGACTTTGGCTCAGGTTGAGATCTACTCTTCGTGAATTCGAGCCTCATGTAGGACTCTGTGCTGACAGCTCAGAGCCTAAAGCCTGCTTCAGATTCTGTCTGTGTGCCTCTCCTGCTCACTCTTTGCATCTCTCTCTCTCTCAAATATAAAATAAAACATTAAAAACATAATAAAAAAAAAACAGTGCCGGGGAGCCTGGGTGGCTCAGTCGGTTAAGCATCCAACTTCGGCTCAGGTCATGATCTCAGGTTCGTGGGTTCGAGCCCTGCTTCGGGGGCTCTGTGCTGACAGCTAGCTCAGAGCCTGGAGCCTGCTTCAGATTCTGTATCTCCCTCTTTCTCTGACCCTCCCTTGCTTGCACTCTCTCTCTCAAAAATAAATAAAAAACATAAAAAAAAACCCATTGCTGCTAACAGTTGAAAACAACACTGTTCATTTACACATCTGGTAACACCTCTGGGTCAGGCTTGGCAGCAGGAACGGTTTGCATCTGCTGCCTGATACCTGGGGCCTGAGCCGGGAGACTCGAAGCCTGGGAGCGGGCTTGTCGGTCTCATTCACTCGCCTGTCTAGTGGTTGGTGCAGGCTGGCGGGTGAGACCTTAGCTAGCTTGTGCAACTGGCTGGAACACCCTCGTGTGATCTTTCCACGTGACGTGGGCTTTCTCACAGCACGGTGATGTCAGGTGACCAGCCATCAGCGTTTTCCCTGCATCTCATGAATTCGCCAGGGAACGGGGCAGTCGGCGCTAAAGCTCCAGAAGCCCCTCGTAAGCCAGAATGAGTTAGGAGTTATTCACGCGACGTGATGTCTGGGTTCCGACGGCGGTTCCTGAGAGACAGACAAACAGTGTGTCCACTGGAAGCTGTAACCTTTTTTTTTTTTTTTTTTTCCTGACCTCGTCTTGGATGTCACATAGAATTCTGCCATGCTCCGTTGGCTGGGTCAGCCATGAGCTACAGCTCGGATCCAAGAGACTAAAATACACATCCCTCTGCTTGACGGGGAGAGGGCCAGTCACACTGTGAAATAAGCCTGTGGAAACGGCTAAATACATGGGTGCCGCCGTAAAGACGGCCCTGACGATCTGACTTACAATTCGCTACAATAGTCTTCTCTAAATCCCATTTTTCCTTAAGTTAGTTCAAACTGGGCTTTTAGCACTTGCAAGCAAAATAACAAATTTTTAAACCCTTAATATCACCAGTTAATAATATTTTATCAATCAAATGAAAGTTTGGGTTATTAATATTATGGAGCCTAACCTATTCCCGAACAACCAGTCACCGCGGAAGCGAAGAGAAGGAGGCCGAGGGAACACCTGCAGACGCGCACAGTTTTCTTCCAGAGTCAGGACCTGCCCCCAAACAGGGACGACTACATCCGGCCCTCAAGTTTCCACTGTAACACGCAGCTGGGAAACATGGTAAGCAGGCCTTACTAATTTTCTAACATAGTTTCAAAAAAAAAAAAAAAAGAAGGAAAAAGCTCAAGGGAACTCCTCACCACCAACAGAACTTCACAGAATGCCTGGTGAACTTTTCAAGTTACAGTAATTGTAAAATTTGCCTTTAGGTAATGACTGACTCGCTATGAAATACAGTTAATTATCTGGCAGGTAAAGGGGAGGCTGGGCGGTAGAGTAGAGAGAAGTCGATCGGAGAACGAGGAACACCTTGGGGTCATAAAGATGTGAAAGCAGCCCATCCGTGTCCCACGCCCCGAGCTCTGGGGTGCCCGTGACGGCAGCACCGCCCCCTTCTCCCGCAGGTGACCCAGCTGTCACTGCACCTGACAGAGTGTTTTTGCTGAAAACCGGTGGAAGGAAGACTGGGTCAGCCCCCTGTCTGTGGTGTGGGCTTCTCCCACTCCCTCTTTGTTGTTGGGAAAGGAAATCAATTTAATTACATTTGCAGAAAAGAAAAAGTTTAAGGTGAAATGACAAAAAGAAGAATTATAAGAAATAAAAATATATTAAGATACACATTAAAATGGAAAAAACTAAATAAAAGAAGTACAATTTAAAATGACCCATACTAGGGGCACCTGGGTGGCTCAGTCGGTTGAGCGTCCAACTGTAGCTTAGGTCATGATCTCACGGTTCATGGGTTTGAGTCCCGCATCAGGCTCTGTGCTGACAGCTCAGAGCCTGGAGCCTGCTTCGGGTAATTTCTATGTCTCCTTCTCTCACTGCTCCTCCCCCACTTGCACACTGTCTCACTCTGTCTCTCAAAAATAAATGTAAAAAAAAATTTTTTTAAATGACCAACACTACAGGAATGCTCAGGAAAAGATCTCAAGAATGACTTAAATCAGATCTGAAACTATGAAATGAAAAGATCATAAGCAATTAAAGTAATCAGATATAAAATAGGGTGTGGCATAAAAAATAAAAAATTAGAATCAAGTTGAAAGGTAGGAAATTGCAGAGGGAATGAAATCAGAATAGATGGGTGATGCGATTTCCTAAGGAGACCTTCCCTAGATCACTGAAATTAACCTGCCCCTTCTCCTTCCCTCTGCATCTCCCCACCAGCTCGGGCGCCAGAATCCTAGGAGAGAAAAGTGTGTCATCTTTACTTTAAATTTAATGTCATAGCTGAGCCAATGGGCCTGGAGTTCCCAGGTAGAGCCACTGCAACCTTGCCTTTGGGACAAGAATGCTCTGCTCAGTGTGGCCATCTATACAGTCCACGTGCCTATAGGATGCTATGTCTGTCAGGCAGGCCTTTCCGGGAGCTGGAGAGCAGTCAGCTCAAGGTTAAAGTCTCTGGCAAGGACGGCACACTGGGATTCTGCTCAGCTGCTCTCGGAAGATTCTCATATATTCACTCTCTTCATCTTATTAGCAATAGCTTTGGGAAGATAAAACCTATCTTCTGCATAGAGAAAGACACTATTTTTCTTGTTTGCCAGGGCAAAACAGTATGCTGCTAGTTAATCCAAGAAATACATGAAGCTATTTAGTATTTGGAAGAGAGGAAAATAATACCCTCGGAAAGCAGGTTAACCACATTCATACACAAAGAATGGGATTATCCATCTAACAGAGAAATCCTCTATAAAGGTATAGAGAGCCTGGAGTTATAATTTAGGAGGTAGAATCCTAAAAAATAACATTTTATCTTATTTAGAGAAATACTGAAAACCACACACACGTGGTTGATCACTGGCTCTGTATTCTCAGTGAGCCAACAAAATCTGGTTTCACCAAACTCTACTGATAAATGGCAACCTATGAGATCTTGGCCACTGACTGGCTTTATCTTACTAATCACTTGTATCACACGCCATGACATTTGAATTTCAAGAAAACTAAAATAAAAGACAGACTCAGTCATAGCTGTGATTCATAGGAATTGAGATCGGAGTATGATAAATTAGAAGATTCTGAAAGCATACTTCAATTCTTGCAGAGCTCATAGACATACATGCTGCTGACAGATCATTACTGGCTCCAAATCCTATTAATCTGGAGCTGGAGAGCAGACGGCAAGATGGAAAAGGGTATAGCAACACTGACACATCCCTGATGTAGGATCCTGTGCGGAGAAAAGAGAACCGCAATTTATTAAGAACATAGCAGCGTTCGTGTTTTGACGGAGTAGCTGACAGTCTGATGAGATCACATACGGGAGAAGCCGTACTTGAGAACATGAGGACGTATACTTTAGAAAAGAATGAAGCCCATCTCGTAAACAAAAGTAGAAAAATCCTTCATCCTGAAATCTTTCAACAAGTCCCGTGTAGCGAAAGGTACAGCGATCTCTACAAGTGGGAGAAACCTAAAAAATTCAGAGAAATTGTCCTGAGTCATGAAGAATAACTCTTTTACATCAGTGGAGATCTGTATTCCACATTTCTAACAGATTTACATCTATTAAAAATAGTCTTACCAAATTCGAGGTTGTCCACTAAGATTTGTCACATCCCAGACTTTTCTCAAGAAATAGAAAAGTTAAGAAATCATATTTATTTTATAAATTTTAGGATGGTTTCTTCTCTGTCTTCCTTGGGGCATGTGCACGTGCACACACACACACACACACACACACACACACAGAAACTTGCAGTGATCTCTGCATTTGGAGCTTATCTATCTATTCATTCTCTCTTACATGAATATATATTCATGGCACATGTTAGCCTGGTGTAGACCTTATAGCAAAATTTTGAAGACGTGGTTTATTTAATTTTTAGATCAAACATAACTGATGGCCTAAGCAAATATCACATAAATCCCAGGGACAAAAGATTTTAAAAATGGTGATTTATTCCTTTTTCTATTACTTGCTTACGCGGCAGACTGGAGGTCTGCATATTCCCGGTACATCTGGATCTAGTCTAGCAGTCAGTATGGATATCAATAATCAATCTTCAGTTGATTGTTTATTCAAAAATCTGCCAGCAGTGTCTTGTCTGGTGTTACTTTGTGGGGGTGGAAACTGCCTTCAATCACTTAACACAGGCCCCTGTCACCTCCCGGGAGGGTTTATCCAGGGGTAATGAGTTTCTGACGCGTGACCCCTTTGCGTCCGTTGCAGATGTCAAAGCACTCTTCCCTCTGGAACCTAGATGTGACCTCAGAATCTTCCTCAACGAATACCTCAACTTGCCAATCGCTGGCAATTACTGGCATTTGTACCTAAGATGAAACGTATTTGCCTTCTCTGGCAAGATACAAAGTATTCTCGCATTTTTATTTAAGCTAAGATTCAGTGAATATTTCATTATTTATGCTATAATTGTGAGCAGATGGCAGGCTGCAAGTTAGCCACTTGTTGTGTGTGAGAGGAAGTAATATCTCGCTTGCAAAGTGCTCCTCATGGGATTATGATGATCAATGCCCAGGCACTTTCCATTTTTCAATTTTATGAATGACCTCTTTGCAGAACGCTGATGTTGTGCTGTGTGTGTTAGGACGTGTCAAATCCATCAGAAGAAGTCACAAAGATTTGCAAACAGACACTAATTTGTTGACATTTTAGTGACTTTTGAAAAATTGACTAAATGGCAAACTCAGTAGCACAAAATGCCTTGTGTTTGTGCGTGTATATGTGTGTGTATATATATATTTTTCCTGTTGAGAGAATAAAATCTGAGTATTGCTTCAGAAATAAACTCCAGGAGGTCCAAAATTTTGAAGCACTTTCCCAGACACTTTCTGAAAAATAATGCGCGGTCCGAGTATACATATGTAATTGTGTCTGTTTCGCTTTTCTTCTAAACTTTAAAAAACTTGGAACAGTGCTGGGTTAAAGACCAAATGTAGGTAGGACGGAAGGGTTTACATCCTGCTCGGTTTCTAGGTTAGAGAAATTTCCTCTGGGGTAATGTGGCAAGGTTTGTTTTAAGCTCAGGTGACCTGTGTCTATTTATTGTCCCTCGCTGGAGTAAGTGACCTAATAAAATCATTACTAGACAAAGCAGCATACAGAAATCAGTAATGGGGACGAGACGCAGGCATCTTTTACAAACTGGAGATGATATTGCTGACGGTCATAATTGGGGCCAATCCTATCAAAACAGCACGATAAGGTGCCGATCAGGTTCAATCCCCCTCCCCCCACTCTCAATATTCGATCATTGACAACTGTAGGGTTCTACTCTGCACTGATGACTTCCTCCAAGCAATTATTCTTGTTTCAACAGCTGAACAGATGCTGCTCTAGAAATACAGACAACAGGGAATCAAAACCACCAACCTCTGAGCCACAGATGAATACCGTCAAGATTTATAATAAAACATAGATGCAGACCCAAATCCCAGGACCACTACAATCTTACTGAATTTCTCTTTAACTTTGGACAAAGCTTTGCGTTGGCATGAGGAGGTATGTAATTTTCCTTACTTTTAGGAGAATTGTAACTTGCCAGGGTTATGTCTGTTCCCGTGGATTAATCATCCCAATTTCTTATGTCTTTGGGAAAAGTCACACTAAGCTAATGCCAAAGACTTCACAGAACACCATTTAACTCAGTAACCAGTCTAAAAATATATTTCAGAATATATATTACCTTCCCAAAACCTTTCTGGAACCCCCATGAAAAAAAAAATCCAAGAAGCCATGCTTAATTATTTTAGTCTTTGGACAACCTCTAACCATGATCCCTAATTCTTTAATCTAGACAGTCTTCATCTTTCTTTATGCCCCCAAATAAACCTAAGTGCATATACAGAGGTAAGTATGACGATGAAGAGCAATCTGTTTTAGACGCCAGAACAACATTGTATGTGGTTACGTGCACACACGCACGTGCACACACACCCCCTACCTGATGGTGTCTCTTTCTTTACAAAAATTACAAGGATTTAGCTGCCAGCAGTCTCAGTGAGTGCTCTTGCTATAATTATTTTATTAACTTTACATGATGTACAACGGCAAGTTTATCGGTGTTCTGTGAAGTATTTTTGCAATTAAAGCTCCATCACACTTGTCAGAATAAACGAGCACAGTTCGCCCTCCCTCCTAAGATGCTCTGCCTGTAACGCTGCCTGTGGCTTCTGTGCTCTCTCTGAAACATGACTGGGCAAATAGAGTGAAGCCTCAGCTTGTGGCTCCATAAGAGTTTGTGGCGTGATTATCTACTTGATAAAATTACCCGAAAAACCGTGTGTCTGTCGGATCCTTTTATCAGTGCTGCCTTCCAGGCTCCTTAGTCCCTGGTGGGGGTCTCCTATTTTTAAGTATAAACTGGAGGCAGAAGGTGGGACGATTAGGTACCCCGCTGAGAAAGGCCCCCCTAAGTGGGAAGGGATGTAGACAGAAAAAAGTGCAAAACGCAGTTTCCAGCTTCCCGGGCACTCATTTGTTGGGAGACCGTCAGGCTGAAGAGGCCTGGCCACCGAGTGAGCTGCTCTGGCTCAGCTCACCTGAATCACTAAACTTCGCAAATGCAGGACTAAAAAGACTGTGTTAAATTTTCGAGGACTGGATCTCTTCCCTTAATTAGATTTATATTTTTCAAGGAGTATCCTCTGAAAATGTGTTTGTGTTTTACCAGTGAAATCTGACTTGAGCAATGTCACTGTCACAGAACCACCCCGCCTCTTTCCCTTTGCCTCGTTGGTGACCGTTGGCACAGAAAAGCAGCATCAAAAGGCAATTTGAAAAAATAATTACTGTTGAGGAAAAAAAAAAAGTACAGGGAGTTTTAATCCCTTTACTGCCATGAACTAGCCAGAGTTTTGGGGTGACTTTTCTCTGTAGCCATTAAAAAAAATCATATCTCTCACTTTTTGAAGAATTTTTCTACTTCAATTATCTTTTTTCTCAAACATAATCGATCTATCTTCACAGTGCCATCCCCATGTCTTCTGGTTTCCATCTTTCCATCTTAAATTGTTTTTTTGTAGTTTATTCACTTATTTTGAGAGAGACAGAGACAGTGCAAGTGGGGGAGAAGCAGAGAGCAGGAGAGAGAAAATCTCAGGCAGGTGCGACAGTGTCAGCACAGAGCCCAGTGCGGGACTCGAACTCCCGGAACCCTGAGATCAGGACCTGAGCCGAACCCAAGAGTCAGACGCTTAACGGACTGAGCCACTCAGGCGCCCCCATCTTGATTTAAAAAATAAAAGGAAACCTTACTCTATCGTCATATCCCTCTAATTAACATCCATTCAGCCGAAACTTCTAGAAAAAGTGGCCTATACAACGAACTCCGCTTCTCTTTTCTGCTCTCCCTTGTTTTCACCATGCCACCAGCACTACTTTCTTAGACATCATAGAAACTTCCTGTTGCTGAGGCAAAGGGTGCTTTTTGAGACTCACACATGTCCTCGCCTTGAGGCGTGTTCCCGTCTAATCTGGGCCATTCTGACACTTGCGTCCTCAGCGCCGCAGGCCGCCCCCCTCCCCCGGCAGATAACCGCATCCCATCGCCATGGCCGTGAGCACAGTATGGACCCTGGGTCCTACTCTCCCAGGGCTCTTGCCCAATTCCTCGCCAAGTGAACAGACTCTTCTCAGGAAGGAACCAAACCGGAGTCCCTGCCGGGCTCCAGCACTGAGCTCTGAACCCGGAGGTGGTGACGGCCAGTGACGCAGTCTGCAGACTCGGCCCCTGGACGGTGCGGACTCCGACGCCATCTCTGCTGCTTACGTAATTTCCTGTTTTCGTCCCTTCGCTTGTGACACAGGCATGGTACCGCGGGCACCGACATTGTTAAACCTACAGCCAGGGCGTCGGCAAGCATCCAGCCCGCAGTAGATGACATTTGCAAGGAAGAGAAAGAGTCTGAGGCTGAGCTTCCTCACCAGTTAACAGGTTAGCCTGCTCTGTCTCAAAAATGCTGCCAGAAGACACAGGATTCCTGCGTCACAAAGAACCTCAATACTCGCAGCGGAGGAGAGACACGAGTTTGTATCACGTGCCCCCGCCCACACACCTCCGACGGCGCTGATGGCTGTGGCCCAGGCGGGAGTTATTCAACTATGACATCCAGCCTAACCGCCTCCCCAACCCCGCCCTGGGCTTAAGGAATATGCCTTTTTTTTTTTTTTTAAAGTTAATTTATTTTTGAAAGAGAGAGAGGACATGAGCAGGGGGTGGGGCAGAGAGAGAGAGAGAGAGAGAGAGAGAGAGAGAGAGAGAGAGAGAGAGAGAGAATCCCAAGCAGGCTCCACACTGTCAGCAAGGAGCCCAGCTTGGGGCTTGATCTCACCAACCGTGGTATCATATCCTGAGCAGAAATCCAGTCAGAGGCTTGACTGAGCCACCCAGGCGCCCTTGTGTCTCTTATAATGAGCTGCCAGCATGCCTGCTCTTCGCTCCAAAGCAGAGTGACTTTATTATACTGAGAAATATAAACTCTGCCCTTTGCCCAGGAGGGAGATGCTGGCTCTGCCCTCCGAGGGGGGCCTGCTATACAAACACCGCTGGAAAGACAGGCTGGAACAAAAGGCCAGGGCCTCGCAGGCTGTGCAGACTCCCGGGGGACCTTTCTCCCCGCACTGTCATTGTCAGAAATACGGTGCCATCCCCTCCGTCGGCTGTTCCCTATTCCTCCAGGGAGGATTCACTGCTTCCTCTTTTGTACCCCACAATACCTGGTAAAAACTGTAAACAAACCTAAAATTTTTTTTAAATGTTTTTTATTTATTTTTGAGAGACAGAGAGAGGCCGCTCGAGCAGGGGAGGGTCAGAGAGAGAGGGAGACGCAGAATCCGAAGCAGGCTCCAGGCTCTGAGCTAGCTGTCAGCACAGAGCCCGACGTGGGGCTCGAACCCATGGGCCGTGAGATCATGACCTGAGCCAAAGCCGGACGCTTAACCTACTGAGCCACCCAGGTGCCCCATGTGAACAAATCTAATGCATGTAAAGGTGGGCGGCATCTCCTCTTCCCGCCGCCTTGTGAGATCCGTGAGAGCAGGCGGTACGACTTCTCCATCTCTTACCCTCTTCCTCCTCCTACTTCCATTGCATCGCCCAAAAAGGGGTCTAAAATAGTGCTTCACGTGTGTTGAATAATTTGCAATTTAAAAATTAATGCATATCCTGGGTGGGAAGACTTTTTTTCCTTTTGCCTGTGTTGAAGATCATTATCACATTTCAAAAGGAACATGTGGACAGCAGAGAGACACAACTTTCAGTAAGCAAATGAACATCTGAGTTTTTAATACAGAAAAGAGAATGACTGAGGCTTCTAGCAAGCACAGGCCACTGTTCAAAGGAAAATGTTTTCTTCAACTCGAGAATGTGACGGTAAATGCTACATTGAACCTTCACGGCATTACAGATTCTGTATAGAGCTATGACATTTTCTAGATTCAGATTTATTGTTTTAAATGGATATCCAGTACAACGGATATTCTGATTTCAATGGATATATGCTGTTTTCTTCGTTCTCCTTAGAACTGTCAGAAAAGTCTTCAAGACTTTGAGAAACCGTGTCCCCGAGGGGTGAAGAGACACCTATAACTGTAAGTCCGTGGCAGTAGTTTGCTATGCTATCCATGGGGGTGACAGGTGCCAAAAAAAACCGCAGGCTGATGTTATGACACAAAGCTGAGCCATCGGAGTTTGCATGAGGCATTTGGCATCGAGGGAGTTTGATCTGATCTGAAGTGTGGTTACATTGGTAGAAGAGTGTTGAGAACATGCTTATTCTGTGTTTAAGGACATGTCACACCATGCCTTAGGAGAAGAGCGTGGTGAATTCTGCCATGATAAAGTAACTGATTATTTATTTCATGGGTTCTGGGATACTTATAGTTAGGAACATGGTGAGATTTGTTGATGAGGGTGAAGGGGAATTATGGCCAAATGTGAGGCTCCAGATGGGAACAGAAAAGACCAGAGATCATATATTACAGCGATTAAAGCGCAGAGGCTGCGGGGATGCTGCTCTGGCTTTAAAGTCTTCTTCAGCCATTTCCCAGCTACGCCATCATGGGGACGTCCCCCCAAACTGTTGAGATCCCAGTTTGCTTGTGAGATGTCTGCCCCTCAGACATCCTGTGAAGGCTGGAAAGAGCTGAGGCACGCGCACTGCTTAACCCAGTGTGCGACAGTTCATGACTTGCATATGTATTTAGTCGAGAAAGAACTGGCCCAGAGAAAAAGCATCTGTTTAATAGTATGCTGTTAGCTGCTAAAAGTGCATTTCTGTAATTCCTGGCTGGGGGAATTTTGGTCCTGTTTCTCTCAGGATTCAGGAGAATATTAGTTTTTAACCCTCATTGCTTTTCTTTGATGGGCAGGTGCTTCTACCTACGTTTAAACAAACGTATGACTTACATTTAGGATAATGCATCGCTGAGGTGAGCTCACCATATTGGTAGAGATACTATTAATTTTGAAGCTTTGTTTCCTTTTGGAGACAGTCTTCTTTTTTTTAATTTTTCTTTTTTTTTTTTTTAAATCATTTCAATCCAAGTTAGTTAACATATGGTGTAATAATGGTTTCAGGAGTAGAATAGTGATTCATCACTTAATATGACACCCAGTGCTCATCCCACAAGTGCCCTTTTTAATACCCATCACCCACTTATCCCATCCCCCCACCCAACACCACTCCAGCAACCCTCAGTTTGTTCTCTGTATTTGAGTCTCTTATGGTTTGCCTTCCTGTTTTTATCTTATTTTTCCTTCCCTTCTGCTATGCTCATCTGTTTTGTTTCTTAAATTCCACATATGAATAAAATCATGTGATATTTATCTTTCTCTGACTTGTTTTGCTTAGCATAAAACATTCTAGTTCTTCCACGTTGTTGCAAATGGCAAGATTTAATTTCTTTAATTTCTTTTTGATTGCAGAGTAATATTCCATTACACACAAACACACACACACACACACACACACACACACACACACATATATATATATATATATATATATATATATATATATATATGCGCACCACATCTTCCATCTTCTTTATCCATTCATTAGTCAATGGACATTTTGGCTTTTTCCATACTTTGGCTATTGTTGATAGCACTTCTATAAACATTGGGATGCATGTGCCCCTTCAAAACAGCACTCCTGTATCCTTTGCATAAATACCTAGTAGTGCTATTGCTTGGTAGGGTAGCTATAATTTTAATTTTTTGAGGAACCTCCACATTGCTTTCCAGAGTGCCTGCACCAGTTTGCATTCCCAGCAGCAGTGAAAGAGGGTTCCCCTTTCTCTGATTCCTTGCCAACATCTCTTGTTGCCTCAGTTGATAATTTTACCCACTCTGACTGGCATGAGGTGATATCTCATTGAGGTTTTGATTTGTGTTTCCCTGATGATGAGTGATGTTGAGCATCTTCTCATGTGTTTGTTAGCCATCTGGATGTCTTCTTTGGAAGTGTCTGTTCATGCCTCTTGCCCATTTCTCATTGGATTGTTTTTTGGGTGTTGAGTTGGTAAGTTATTTATAGATTTTGGATACTAACCCTTTACCCAATATGTCATTTACAAATATCTTCTCCCATTACATCAGTTGCCTTTTAGTTTTGTTGACTTTTTGCTTTGCTGTACAGAAGCTTTTTATCTTGATGAGGATCCAATAGTTCAATTTTGCTTTTGTTTCCCTTGCCTCTAGAGATAGGTCTAGTAAGTTGCTGAAGCCCAGATCAAAGAGGTTGCTAACTAGGATTTTGATGGTTTCCTGTCTTACATTTAGGTCTTTACATTTTGAGTTTATTTTTGTGTAATAAAGTGGTCCACATTCATTCTTTGACATGTCACTGTCCAGTTTTTCCAACACCATTTGCTAAAGAGACTTTTTTCCATGGGATATTCTTTCCTGCTTTGTCAAAGATTCACTGGCCATACATTTGTGAGTCCAGTTCTGGGTTCTCTCTTCTGTTCCATTGATACATGTGTCTGTTTTTGTGCCAGTACCATACTGTCTTGATGATTATAGCTTTGTAATACAAACGAAAGTCTGGAATTGTGATGCCTCCAGGCTTGGTTTTCTTTTTCAGAATTGTTTGGCTATTTGGTGTCTTTTCTGGTTCCATACAAATTTTAGAATTGTTTGTTCTAGCTCTGAGTGTTGGTGTTACTTTGATAGGCTTTGCATTAAATATGTAGATTGCTTTGGGTAGTATTGACATTTTAACAATGTTTGTTTTTCTGATCCATGAGCATGGAATGCTTTTCCATTTCTTTGTCTCTTTAATTTCTTTCATAAGATTTCTATAGTATTCAGCATACAGATCTTTTACATCTTTGGTTAGATTTATTCCTAGGTATTTTATGGTTTTTGGTGCAATTGTAAATGGGGTCGATGCCTCGATTTCTCTTTCTGCTGCTTCATTATTGGTGTATAGAAAAGCAACCAATTTCTATACACTGATTTTATATCCTATTTTGCTGAATTCATATATTAGTGTTTGGTGGAATCCACGTAGAATATCATGTCATCTGTGAAGAGTGAAAGTTTGATTTCTGCTTGTCAGTTAGGATCCCTTTTATTATTTTTGTTGTTGTTGTCTGATTGCTGAGGCTAGGACTTCCAACAGTTGGTTCAACAATGGTAGTGGGAGTGGACATCCTTGTTGTGTTCCTGAACTTGGAGGAAAGCTCTTAGTTTTCCCCAATGAGGATGATATTAGCTGTGGGTCTTTTGTGTATGGCCTTTATGATGTTGAAGTATGTTCCTTTTCTTTCTACTTTCTTGAGGGTTCTTATTAAGAACGGATGATGTATTCTGTCAAGTGCTTTTTCTGCATCTATTGAGAGGATCATATGGTTCTTATCCTTTCTTTTATTAATGTGGTGTATCATGTTGATTGATTTGTGAATGTTGAACCACCCAGGATCCCAGTAAAAAATCCCACTTGATTATGGTGAATAATTCTTTTAATGTACTGTTGGATTTGGCTTGCTAGTTATCTTGTTGAGAATTTCTGCATCCATGTTCTTCAGGGAGATTAGTCTGGAGTTCTCCTTTTTTAGTGGGGTCTTGGTCTAGTTTTCGGATCAAAGTAATGCTGGCCTCGTAGAATGAGTTGGGAAGTTTTCCTTCCATTTCTATTTTTTGGAACAACTTCAAAAGAATAGGTATTAACTCTTTTTTAAATTTTGGGTAGAATTCCCCTAGGAAGCCATCTGGCCCTGGACTTTTGTTTGTTGGGAGATTTTTGATTACTGTTTCAATTTCTTTACTGGTTATGAGTCTGTTCAAATTTTCAACTTCTCCCTGTTTAACTTTGGTAGTTTATACATTTCTAGGAATTTGTCCATTTCTTCCAGATTGCCCAATATGTTGGCATATAATTGCTCATAATATTCTCTTATTATTTTCTGTATTTTTGTGGTGTTGGTTGTGATCTCTCTTCTTTCATTCATCATTCTGGCTAAGGGCTTATCAATTTTGTTAATTCTTACAAAGAACCAGCTCTGGGTTTTATTGATCTGTTCTACTGTGGGTATTTTTTGTGTGTGTGTGTCCTTTTGAAAACATTGATTTCTGCTCTAATCTTTATTATTTCCCTTTTTCTGCTGGTTTTGGGCTTTATTTGCTGTCCTTTTTCCAGCTCATTAGGCTTAAGTTTAGGTGTATCTGAGACCTTTCTTCCTTCTTTAGGAAGGCCTGGATTGCTATATATTTCCCTCTTATGACATCTTTGCTGTATCCCAGAGGATTTTGATTGTCATGTCTTCATTTTCATTGGCTTCCATGTATTTTTTTAATGTCCTCTTTAATTTATTGGTTAACACATTCATTTTTTAAAAAATATTTTTCTTTTATCGTTTATTGTCAAGTTGGTTTCCATATAACACCCAGTGCTCATCCCAACAAGTGCCCTCCTCCATGCCCATCACCCTCCTTCCCCTCTCCCACTCCCCTATCAGCCCTCAGTTTGTTCTCAGTATTCAAGAGTCTCTCATGGTTTGCCTCCCTCCCTCTCCCCAACTATTTTCCCCCTTGCCCTCCCCCATAATCCTTTCTTAAGTTAACCCATTCATTCTTTAGTAAGATGTTCTTTAATCTCCAAGTATTTGTGGTATTTTCAGTTTTTTTGAGGTAGATTTTAAGTTCCATGGTACTGTGGTCTGAAAATATGCATGGTATGATCTCAATCTTTTTGTACTTGTTGAGGGCTGATTTGTGACCCAGTATGTGGTCTACTCTGGAGAATGTTCCATGTGCACTTGAGAACAATGTGTATTCTGCTGCTTTAGGATGAAATGTTCTGAATATATCTGTTAAGTCTATCTGGTACAGTGTGTCATTCAAAGCCATTGTTTATTTGTTAACTGTCTGCTTAGATGATCTGTCCATTGCTGTAAGTGGGGTGTTAAAGTTTCCTATTATTATGGCATTATTATCAATGAGTTTTTTATGTTTGTGATTAACTGATTTATATATTTGGGTTCTTTCAAGTTAGGAGCAAAATATTTACAATTGTTATATCTTCTTGGTGGATAAACCCCTTCATTATGATATAATGCCCTTCTTCATCTCTTGTTACAGTCTTTGTTTTTAAATGTAGTTTGTCTGGAGCACCTGGGTGGCTCAGTTGGTTAAGCATCTGACTGTTGATTTCAGCTTAGGTCATGATCTCACAGGTTTGTGATTTTAAGTCCCATGTTCGGCTCTGGCCTGACAGGATGGAGCCTTCTTGGGATTCTCTCTTCCCCCCCACCCATGCCCCTTCCTTGTGCATGCTCTATCAAAAATAAACAAATAAAAAATTAAAGAAAATAAAACCAAGTTTGTCTGATACAAGTATGGTTACTCCAGATTTCTTTTGAAGTTCCTTAGCATGATAGAAGGTTCTCCATCCCCTTACTTTCAATCTGCAGATGTTTTTAGATCTAAAATGAGTCTCTTCTGGGCAGCATATAGACAAGTCTTGTTTGTTTGTTTTTATCCATTCTGATATCCTATGTCTTTTGTTTGGAGCATTTAGTCCATTTACATTCAGAATGATTATTGAAAGAGATGAATTTAGTGCCCTTGTGTTGCCTGTAGAATTGCTGTTTCTGGTGATGTCCTCTGGTCCTTTCTAGTCTGTTGCTTGTGGTCTTTTTTGTTTGGTTTGGTTTGGTTTTTTTCTCCATTCAGAGTCTAAGGGTGGTCTTATTCTCCCTATTCTTCCCTATCATTTCTCTGCAAGTGACAGGACTCTGTAGCTCCCGTAATCCTCTCAGTGTCACAAACCACTGACTGCACCTCAGAAGCCCAGGAAGACCCTACTCAAGTGCCAGACTCTTCCACATCCACGGGAGGTGCCTCAATCCTGATGCCTGCTACTCTTTCCCAGATCTGACCAGTGCTCTGGTTTCCCTTCACTTTCCCACCACGGAGTAACAATGGGATGTCTTTGTCTGAACATCTTTTATAATTCCTGACCTTGAGCCTTGGTGAAATCCTAACCAGACACCTGGTGCCCAGATTCCATCTTTGACTACTCCATTTGCTCCAGGGAACTGTGGCTCTGCAAGTAGTGCAGTGAATCAAACCGGGTCCAAAGCCATGGAGTGGAGGGCATGGTTTTAGTCTCATTGTACTGGTTCCAGTGTCTTCTATCTGGTACAAGAGCTGAAATGCTCCCTGAAGGAAAAGCATCCCACTGAGAAGGATAATTATTGTTATAAGCCAGCTATATATGTATATATCGCCTACTCTTTAGATCCTGATTTTGTGTCTCCAGTGAGAGCTATTTGGGGGATGTTGACTTAAGGGTCACATTTATACCAGTGACTGTTACGATGCAGCATGGCAGTTTAAAAGAACAGTGAGTGAACATATCTGTTCTGACAACCTCAACATGTTCATCTTGATAAGATCAGAAGTGTGGGATGTACGAAATGTGGGACGTACAACAGAAGAAAATATTAAGGAGAAGAAGACAAGACCAAAGGATCTCAGTAGTTAGGAGGGGATGAGGTCAAGAGAAATGAAGACAAGGCCAGATCTGAGGAGGAGGGGAGGGGAAAGGGGGGAGAGACAGAAGCAGAGAGAAGATAAGGAGAGCAAGAGAGAGAGAGGGAAGGGGAGAGGGAGGTAGGGGGAGAGGGAGGGAGGAAGAGAGAGGGCAGGATGGAGGGACAGAGGGAGGGAGAAAGGGAGAAAGAGATGGAGAGTGGAAGGAGGGGAGAGGGAGAGAGGGAAAAAGGGAGTGACAGCAAAGAGAGGGGGAGGGGAGAGAAAGGGAGGGAAAGAAGGAGAGAACGAGGGAGGGAAAAGGAGAGAGAGTGTGAGCGTGTGTAATTCCTGCTGAAAGGGAAGGAGAAAGCCAGGAACAAGAGCTGCAGTCTTTAAATATTTTATTAAAGGTTCGCCACCTCGAAGTATTTTGTGTGTGTGCCTTTCTCTCTCTTTTTTGCCCGTGGATTTCAAATACAGGATTTAAAGTAGATTTAACATTCTAATTTAACGAGAGAGAGGAGAGGTACAGCATGAAGGAAAGGTTACGAGTGGCTGTAGGAGTTAGCGAGTTTAATTTGAGCTTCATGATTATGCATATTGTTATTTCTAGTCTTTTCGGAAAACAGAGGCAATGAAATTTCCATACAGTGCTTTTGCAGACTGAAGCTCCTTCCTGTTTGCGTCTCCCCCTCCACCTTACTTTTTAATTGTATTTACACAAAGTAGGCTCTAATTTCTGCTAGAGCAACACAATTCTCTGCCTCAGTGATATTTTACAAAATATAAGGTACAGAGGTGGGTGGAGGGAAGTGGTGCTGACCTTGAGACGCTGTCAGCGCGCTCCACCCATAGCTCCACTGGTCAGCTGCCTAATGGGAAAAGGAGCAGGGAGGGGCTCGGCCCCATACTCAGTCATGTAACACTGCAATTCTCCCTTCCAGGGGAGTGTGAAATTTTGGATGAGAGGTCAAGGCGCAAGCTTTAGAAGACAAAATTGTATGTTTCACACATTTCTCAATATCAAGTGTTTGGTCTAAGTTGTCAAATTTTTTGTAAATGGAGGAAATGAAGTAAAGGAAACTTCCATCTTGTGAGAGCTTTCGAGAATGATGTGCTACAGCGGGGTGGTTTTTTCTTCCCTCACACACTCGTTCAATCTTCACAATAATCTTGCAAACTTTGCAGAGCAGAAAAACTGAGACTCAGAGAGGTCAGGGAACTTGCCCAAGCCTCAGAAGGAATTTCAAGTCCAGTTTGGTCTCAGCCCCAAACTCTACATTCTACTTACACCCTTTCTTGGTTTAAAAGGGACCTCAAAAAAAAATGAAGAAGATATCAGAAATGGCAAGCAGTAGAAATCACTGTTGCTTTCCTGCTCTATAAATTTGACCAGAATGAAAAAGGAAAAAAAAAAATGCTATCTGTTCAAAATATTTGTCATTTGATATTTTGAGGAAGTCTTAGAGTGAGACATCCAGGTTTGAAAAATAATGTTCTTTCTTGTGTTAATCACACATTACTATTTATCCAAGAAGAAATTTTAGAAAATGGAGAAGACCATGTAGAAGAGAAATCATTAGCAAGCCTACAGTATCAGAGTTTATGTTTGTGGCTGTAATAAAGTCATCCTCAACTTGAGTGAATTACAGATTGTAAAAATTACTCTCCCTCTCGTGTAAGGACTCTGAGGAGAATATTTCAAGTAGGGTTAATGGTTCTATCATCTTCAATGTGGCTTCCAAGTTTATTCTAGCCATCACTACTCCAGTCCTCAAAAGACAAAGAACACTTGTGTAAGAATTTATGAAAAATATTACTTCCATTTACATTCTATTTTCTTTTTAATTTTTAAAAATGTTTTATGTTTTATTTATTATTGAGACAGAGAAACAGAGCATGAGTGGGGGAGGGTCAGAGAGAGAGAGGGAGACACAGAATCCGAAGCAGGCTCCAGGCTCTGAGCTGTCAGCACAGAGCCCAATGTGAGGCTCGAACTCACAAACCGTGAGATCAGGACCTGAGCCAAAGTCAGACACTTAACCGACTGAGCCACCCAGGTGCCCCTGCATTCTATTTTCAAGAACTAAGTCAAATAGCCCCTCCTAGACACAGGCTATTGTAGCACATGGATAATCTACTTTTCCCCTAGTGCTCAGGAGAAAGGGTAGAATGGATTTCAGAGGAAAACTGTCTCCAACGAAAATAACTATTATTATATTTTATTTTGTATTTCCTCAGAATCTTAACATGAATACTCACACCTATATGATCTAAAAACAAAATTAAGATATTATATCCACTGTTTTGTAATATGCTTTTTTCATTAAGCATATATGTTGGCAATACTGTCTCATGTCATTAGATGTTCTTCTGTAACACCAAGGAATGTAGCACAGATAGTCCATCATCTGAATGTGCCATACTTTATCCATCCGATCCCCTGTAGCTGTTTCTAGTTCTTCACTGATACGGAAGTGAGAGGAAGGACTTTATGCAAAAATATTTCTACACTTCTCGGGACCATTCTTACAAGTCAATAGGTAAGAAATGCTAGTGTACATTATAGAAAGGTTGTATTAACTCACTGTCCTACCAGCAGTGTATGGAAATAAAGACACGTGGGTCTTAATGATACAAGCATCACCTACCCTTGACCTCTGTAGCGTAATTATTTCCACTACTTATGAAATTCATCAGACTCAGCCTCTTGCTTGTGGACATTTATCACTCAAAAATTATTGACTTCTTCCTCTGCCAGCTCTGTCATCCTTTCAGCTTGGGTGTGGCCGTGTGATCTGCTTTGGCCAATGAGATGTCAATTTCATAAGCAGGAGCTGAAATGTTCTTACCTGGTTACCTGGTTGTGTGCCTCTGCCATTTCCATGAATAAAGATTCCCCTGGGTAGACTTTAGTGTAAGGATGATGAGACATGTAGACAGACAGGGCACAAAAGGCAGCGTATGGCAATGGAGCCAAGCCCCGCCTACATCAGGCAACATGTGAGTGAACCAACACCGGAACACTGTATGCCGCTGGGATGTAGTGGTTCTTTATTACGTAGCAGTAGCTGACTGATACAGTGCCACGTGACAACACCTGGCAAAGGACAACCTACTAGTTGTGGAATGCACAATGTATCGGGGCAGGCCTGCTCTGTCTCTGCTCTTCATACCATTCTCTCTATCTCTCTGGGTAAGTGATTGTCCTGTCATCTCTAGGTGTCAGCAGGTGAATGAGCTAAAGTTATCATCTTAGTTGAATCATTTCAGGCTTATATGTTTTTTCCATTTTTACTTTCTCTTTGTTCTAAACCTCTGTCCCAGTCTAGTACAAGAGTGTGGAGCAGTGTTTGGCTTCTAAAATTTCAAATAATGAGTAAAGGAAAACATCTATTGGTAGAACCAATCACAGACACCCACGGGGCGCATCCTTTTACCCTACATCTTCTAAACGCACAGCAGTGAGATCATCAGCAAAGTCTAAACCTGAGAAGTATGGAGATAGTGGAAACAACTATGGCACAACATCTTAAGTGCCCACAAAAAAGCACAACTCTACTAAAAGACAAAACAAGCCAACATGATTAGGAACAACACAGAGCTTAATGAAGTCTTATGGCTAAATTACAAACACTTATTCCAGGGACTGCCCAAGGCTCTGACCTTATTTTAGGGACAAACTTTGGGTATTTTCAACATTTTATTAGTTCAAAGAACATCCACAAGGCCCTTCCATGGATAACGCCTACAAGGCCTCAGCTGCTTTACTCATTCATTCAACGTTTTTTGAGAGTTGACCACATGCCAAGAATCGTGTTAAAAAACAGAGATCCTGAGATGAATACACATGTTCCCTGAGATCAGAAAGTTTACAACCTAATAGAGGAAGAGAGACATGACACAGAACCCAGCTTTAGAAGTGTCATAACAAGGATGCCTGGGTGGCTCAGTTGGTTGTGCATCTAAATGTTGATTTCGGATCAGGTCACAATCTCATTGTCGTGGGACTGAGCCCTCTCAGGCTCTGTGCTGAGCGTGGAGCCTGCCTGGGATTCTCTGTATCTCTCTCCACCCCTCCCCCATGTACATGTGTGTGCATTTTCTCTCAAATATATAAATAAGCATGAAAAAAAAAAAAGAAGCATCATAACAGACCTAAGGACAAGGTGCTATGTAAGGAGAGAAGAACAAAGTGTAGCCAGGGGCCTCCACCAGGTTGCTGTTCCCACTTTCGCAAAGCACAATCCATTTTCACATACCTGGTCAGTACTGATTTTGGTTTTTCCTGGCCTCCTACTACTAACCTTTCCTACCCTGTTGGCAGACAACACTACATTGGTCTCCTTTTTTTACTTTTTAGCCCCAACCCTTACTACTCTTTCCAGAAGGCTTACAGAGACTGCCAGCTCCTACATATAGTTTGCAGAATGTTTAGAAGATAGCAGTGGGGTTTGGTCCTGTTCGAAGGTATTTACAGGGAAAGTCATTTAGAAGTAGGTAATGGCACCTATTATTTCATGACCCACCTGAGACAAGAGTCAGATTGCCTTAATGACATTCATCTGGGTCTCAGACATAGTGTCAGTATGGGATCCATGCTGGCAAATTCAGTGGAGAAGAACAGAACATACCAGCTCTACTCCTTCCTCACCAAGGAGCTCTTGTCCTGTAGAAATTAGAGATTCCACACTCATAGAGTCTGTTTTTCCTGACAATGATGCCAAGGCCTTCTGATTAATGACAGAGGATGTTCTTATTAGTTATAAAATAGTCAAGGGCAAATATTTGCTAGTTGGCTGTACAAAACCCATTTTTTAAAAATAAATATAAAATGGTGGTTTCCAAACTAGTCACATACCAACAGGATCATCTGGGGAACGTTATATCAATAAGGCTTCCAAGGCCCCTCCTTTGGAAATTCTGATGGTTACAGAGTGGATCCAGAAACTGTACTGTTGTTAATAAGTCCCTCAAATGATTTTGATCATCACCTTGACTAGGGCATCACTACTTCAGAGAAGCGTTGGGAAAGAACTATAACTCTTGATACATTTAATCCTCATGTTCTTTAAATTATCTCCTTCTTTGGTCAAGACAGTGACTATGGTTCTTATCTCTTAGATAACAGGGATTGTGGAAAACTGAGGTTTATGGACTCTCAAGCTGCAGGACTCAGGATTCCAGGCTCTTGAGTCCCATGAGTCTCATAGTTGGTGACAGATTTTTATCTTGGTCTTCCATACATCTGTGTATAATCAGGAAGGATGCAATGCCATGGTCCCATCCCTTCTTCAAAGGTCCTGGGGAGGGCGTCCTTGCCGGACAACTGTAGGAATACCATTCATGCTGTCTCGAGAGCTTTGAAGAATCTCTTCTTCAATGTCTTTGAGCAGCGATGCCTACTGCCCCTGTCCCCCATCCCGAGGCTACTAACTAGCACAACGCTTTTTGCCCTCTAAAGGTTGCTTTGCTCTTTTTCAGGTTATAATTATTTCTATTGAGGGACCTAGATCAGCATTCAAAAACTGTATGTGGGGAATTCAGCCTTGACTTTGATGACTTGTTTCTCCAGGAGCTATATGGTCCATTGTGGATTAGGGTACTGACCCATCAAGCATCCCTTGATACAGGATCCATTCTCCTTCTTGCTGATGCCTGGGCTGTAACTCAGGAAACCTAGCTCTAAGTTACTTGGCATATCACTGTGAGAACACTCAAAAATAGTGTCCTTATTTACTAAGACCCCTGACAACATACACTGAAGTTCCCTGGCTAGTAGAGTGTGTATATAGGGTCTTGGGCTTTCTTTGGAGACTTAACATCTCCCCCCCTCTCCCTGTCTCTCTGACTCCTTCTCTCTCTCCTTCCTTCTCCCCCCCCCCGCCCCACACGTAAAGGGTCAAGGGTTGTGTGTAGGGCAGAAATAAGCAAAAGAAAACAAAACAAAAGATACAAGCCTTACCTGGCCTGTTCTATATGAATCAATGATCACTAGGCAACGCATACCTGTGAACAGGTGCTGTTAAATCACAGAAGAAATATGTTCTCAAGAAACTTACCAGATTTGACAAGATCAACACATCTGAAATAATACCAAACTGTATAAGGCAGAGTACAATGAAGTGCTGATGCATGCTAGACTATAACAGAGCATTTTAGGATCCCATAGCATTGTCTTCCCTCTGGCCATCGTCCTGCATCATCAAAAAGCAAACCAAAACAAACCACCACCGCAGACACCAGTGACAACTGGCCTGATCGGATTAGGCCACTTCACTGAAATGCCATCCCTCACTTTGCTAGAGCTTTTCTTTTTCTCCTCCTCTCTTTTCCTTTTTGTTTTAACCTAGCAGCTCAGCATAACAAATGTAGAAAAACGAAACAGGAAAGTGGGAAAGCTGCCTCCCTTATTTTAGAGCCTGACGAGATGCGCTAGCTTTCACATTTTGAGCTCTGTAGGACGTCAGGCACTTCAGAGCAGGGGTGGCATCTATCTTTATGGTGCTACTTGCACAGGCACCCTATTTGGATGAAATCATCCTTTGTTTCATTTATTCTTTTTAAGTAGAGTGTGTCAAGGTCCCCAAAGTTCCCTCTAGAGAGGCAATATATCCTCCAGCCTCATTTGCAAATCTGGGCACCCCACTGCAGAGAAGCATGCTGCTGACTGAACAGCAGCCCCCTGCGTGGTCTGCCCAGCAGCTGGAAGCACGGTTCCTTTTGTGTGGGCCCTTCGGGGACACAGCAGCAGGGGTGCACATTTCTTGTGGTCCCATGCCACTTGTCATCACATCAGATGCTCTAACATGCTCATTTTTGTGAGGCAATTGCCGCCTTTGCTGCCCAGGGCAAGGATCTCCTGGGGAGACTTCAAAAAACACCAAAGCCTGGGACTCACCCCTGAGATCCTGATTTAATGGGTTTGGTTGCATTGTGGCCTGGGAATCCATCTTTAAAGGCTCCCTGGGCAATTATGGTTTACAGCCAAGACTGAGGTGCAGGGTTGAGAGTGCATTGTGGGAGTTAAAAAGTAGGTGAGGACACACAGGAGAGCTTGAAAAATCATGTGCCAGAATGCACACAGTCAAATTTCTCTTGGCATTGTCTTCAGACCTACTTCACAGCCTCTTAAACCTCTGCAGTAGGAACCAAATATTGTATTTTGCAGTTGACAATGAGCCTTGGCAAGAGCCAAGTGACTGATTGGAGGTCCTGCTGAATTACTTTTAAATCCAATAAAAGGAGAGATTATGAAGGATGGGACTGGTTTGTTTCACTCCCTCTCTATCCACCTGTAAGAATTTATCTCAAACAACACAGATGAGATGATTTCATTCTTTTCCTTAAGACGTTTCAGTGGGTTCTCATTAGAATGAATCCAAAGTTCTTGCCAATGCCGACCGGCAGTAGGGTTCCTTCCCACCACACGAGCAAGCTCCTTCTTGTTATCCAGGACTCAGCACAAATGTCGGACCTTCAGAGAAGCTCTCCTTCTACCCCATCTACTCTAGTTGCTTCTGCCTCTTTATCTGTTTCATTGTTTCCAAGGCATGTACTGCCCTCTAAAATTGGCTTGTTTTTTGGTACAACTGTTTGTTGTTATCTCCCTCTACCCAGAGTATAACTCCCTTGGGAAGCAGGGTCTAGTCTGTGTTGTTCACTCTCACATCTCCAAAACCTAGAATAGTGACAGCCTGGTGCATACAATGTACATGGTAACTATTGTTAGAAAGAAGGAAGGAAGGAAGAAAAGGAGGGAGGAAGAAAAGAAGAAAGGCAGGTAAGAAGGAAGAAAGGAAGGAAAGAAGGAAGGAAAAAAAGGAAAGGAGGAAGAAGAACTTCTAGAAAGGTATTAAGTAGCTGATAATCTCTTCCCATTTCTATTTTCCAAATACGTGCTTGGTCACCTGCATGTGCAGTCCTAGAACCACTGGAATCTAGATAACATGGATGTCAACAGCCCTGTAGTCTTAGATGCTCCTTCTCAGAGCTGAGCCCTATTTGTTTAGTGATATTTCCCACAACAGCCTCCATGAGCAGGAGCCAGGATCTCTATGATGACTGGAAGAAGCAATAACATCAGCAGCTTTGGTCAAGTTCAAACATCATCCGTGGTGGTGCTGACACATCTCAATAGTCCACGTAGATCACTGAGAACCTATATGCCCTCCATGCAAGCAAGGCTTATGAAATAAGAGTTTAGGGGAAAAGAGAATCCTGTGTTTGGAATGCATGATGGTAGTTACCATCCATCAGGTGTGCGCCACGTGGCAGCTCTGAGCCAGCTTCCTGGCATACGACCGAAGGCTTAGAGGTGTGCGGGAACATTTGCAGAAAGAAGAGTCCACACAGTTCTTATCTCATCCAGGCAGCGATCTGAAGTCACATGGACAAGGGAGATCACCAGATGAGAAGCTGTTGTAGGTAAAAGAGGCTCACAGATGAAGCAGACCCCAGGTCGCCGGGGCACGTGCTGGGTGTAAACTCAGTCCTCGCCCTCACACTAGACGGTCTTGAAGACCATGAGAGAGATGCAAAAAAGATTATGGGCCCCCCTCTGAGTGGGAGAGCAAGCCATCCCCTGAGAATTCTAGTGGGGACGTTCTGTGCCCCTATTTTCAGAATAAGGCACTAAATAAACTTTCTGATTCAGTGGCCAGAACACCTGGTGCCATCTGGCGTCTCCTCAAATCCCGGTACTTATGAATATTTAGATGTGTTTCATATCAGTGTAGCTCTACCTGAGAATCCCGAGCGCCCCACGCATCCATATGGCTCGGCCGGTGCTGCTGGTGGCAATACTGGAAGAGCTGGTACCGCCTTGCAGGAGAAACAGCGCGGCCCCGTAGACCACGGCGGGAGCACGGCGACACCAGGCTCCCTGTGTCTGAAGGATCATCTGCTGCCTGAAAGTGTCTTCCCACCTCCTCACTGCTCCTCGGGTTTTTTCCTCCTGCTGGAAGCGGGGGCGGAGTGGGGGCTGTAGCACCAGTTTATATTCCGCTGGCTGCTTTCTGTTCTTTCCATCCCTGCTTTTTCATCTGCCTCTATCAAGGACTGCGGATGCACAAGGGAGAAGTAAATGATGAAAATTTGGGCGTCCTGGGAAGGGCAGTCTGCCGAGCACAGATTGCTACCAGCTTGCTGGCCGCAGCCGCCTCGGTTACACCATTGCTTATGTTCCTTTGGGGTTTCTTCCGATTTAACTTACCAGATAAGCTAAAACCTGTGCGGGGGGCCGTGGGGAAGGGGACATGTGCCCATGGAAGTAGCCCTGTGGAAGCACTCAGGAAGTGTGAGAGTCTAAAACGGGAGACAGGGATCCAGGGAGGGAAAGAGGAGGACCGGAAAATCAGCGCCCGGGAATACAGTAAGTCATTACACGCGCACCGGCCTTCCTTCCTGGGGAAGCTTCTCTTTCTCGACCCGCCCCTGACCGCTGTCATTCAGAGCTCCGTCCCTGGTCCGTCCCTCTCCCGTGGCGATCTCATCCAGTATGCTCTAGCCTCTCAAAACTAAATCCCCAGTTCAGATGCTCATTCCGGAATGTCTCCGGTTGGGTGTCCCAGAGACCCCTCAAATTCAACAGGTACAAACGCAAACTCTTCATTTTTCTCCCTTGTTCCGGCCCTGCCCACCATGCCTCATCAGCAAACTTGTTTCTTCCATCTTGTTTCCCACCTCCGTGAGGAGCACTCCATGACACATAACAAGGAGGCCACCAAGTCCTAAGACACTCCGCCCTCTCCTGTCCTCTGTCATGTCTCCAATCTTACTGCCATGGCCTAAGGTTTCTTTTTTTAAATTTTGTTTAATGTTTTATTTGTTTTTGAGAGAGAGAGAGAGAGAGAGAGAGAGAGAGCGAGCGCATAAGCAGGGGAGGGTCAGAGAGAGAGGGAGGCACAGAATCCAAAGACAGGCTGCAGGCTCTGAGCTGTCAGCACAGATCCCGACGTGGGGCTCGAACCCACAAACTGTGAGATCATGACCTGAGCCAAAGTCGAATGCTTAAATGACTGAACCACCCAGGCGCCTCAACCTTCAACGTTCCTTACCTAGAATCCTGATAATCTCACCTTTGGGTCCACCTCTCCCATCCAACCTAATACTTTCTTACGACCTTATTCCTTTCTGCACAGTTTCTCACTATCTGAATAAGCATCATTATGCTGACTATCATTTACTTTTTGCTGTTTTCTATAAATTTTCTGCAATCCTCCTGGTCATCCCAAAAAGAACCTGCCATTACTCAGGCAGTAGACAATACACTTGACATCTGCATCCCGGGCTTACCAATTCCAAAGCTTTGCTCTTTTCTCTAGTGCTATGGCCTGTTCTCCACCCTCTCACCCGGCCACGCTGCCTACCGTTTCTCTGCTTATGCTGCCTCAGTTCCCACTTCCAGTCCTGCGGCCGGGAATAGCTTCTCCAAGACATCCTTTTTGAATACACACTCAGCATGCCACAATCTATTTTCTGCGCCTCTAAAAGCCTCGAAAAGATTTTCATCACATCTCCTGTTACCCTCCAAGACTGTGAATATCTTGAGGTTGGAGATAGTTCATGTACATATATCATTTTTCTGACCTTTCTTCCTCCATTTCTGCTTTCTTCTGAAAGGGATTTAAGGCCACAAGGGTAAAAAGCTGGGTCTTTGATCTTTTCTCCCCACCACTCAGAACAGCTCTTGATACTAAAATGTATTAGGTAACGTTTAATTAATGAATGAATGATACCGATAAAACTTTGAGAAGTCAGAGCAGAGTTATTAAAATCTCCGTTTTAGTGAAGAGGAAAGAGACATTGAGGCTGGTTGGACGTGCCTGCCTAAGGACCCTAACAACTTAGCAACAAAGTCAGGGCCTGAATATTTGTCTTCTGGTCCAGTGAGACAAAGGAGCCCAACATTTTTTGTTGCTTCTACATGTTTACCTCATTTCCCCCTTGGTGCTTCTCTTCTCTGTTCTTTCTCTTCCTTTCCTATCAAGTCACTCTTCCGAAAAGAGGCCCAGGGTCACCCCTGTGTCTCATCCACACCTTATTGAACTCAAACGTCCAGAAACTTACTTTTTCCTCCGTCTGTTCTCAATTAGCAGCTAGCTTACTCCCTCACCTCCACCTGGAAATGGGGCTGCCTTCCAATAAGGCAGAGCTCATGCATTTCCATTCAATCACCAGCAGAGACCACTGGGTCTTAAAGAAACATGGTTGGTGTCAATTGTGAACTGGGTGACATTCATCTCTCGTCCAAAGCTTGATGGAGGCAGGTGACATTTGACAACATCCAAGACACTGGCTACCTATTAGCTCTTCATCTTCCAAAACGCATCCCTTTATCCAGTGCATCTGTGGGCAAGTTACCGAACCTACGACTCAGGCTGCTGATTAATAAGAATAATTATAGTAATACTGACATCATATGGTTGTTATGAAGCACTTATATAAATGCTTGTAAAGTCTGGATCAGATTTACATTTTGGTACTGCTGTTCTCCACACTCTAGGCTTTCAAAGACGGTTGAAAGATATATTTGAAAAATCTAGATTTTTATAAGACAGAAACTGCCACTGAAGACATATTTATTCAAATTTCATTTTGTGAAAAATGTTAGAGAGAAACCAGTTCTCAAGATTAAAAAAAAAAAAGGCTGCCTTCCCTATGAATTGCAGGTTCCTTCTCTAGCAAGATGCATACGGACAGGACCTCATCTTATGTCCAGCTCTGTTCTAGAAGCTAAGAAGCTTAGACCTGAGTTTTATGTTCAAAGGAGACCTTTCTAATAGCACCTTTCTTTTGTTACATGCCTTTTATCTCTTCACTTTTCAGTGTTACTAATCTAAATATAATCTGTCTCAAATAGTTTTTTGGAGTCCTAGAAAATCAATTCCTAATAAATAAATGAGTAAACTAGGTGCAAAAGAATGTATTAGCCTTTAACCACACCTGAGTGTTTACTGAACAATGATGGATCCCGCATTCAGAGAGAGAGGCACTGTGGGAGGCAGAGTTCTAAGTCAGTCTCTACGACTCTGCCTTCCCTCTCCTGCCCGTACACATGCCCGGATAATTTCTGCACCTGGAGTAAATGGAATCTGTAAAAGTGATGAGATTCTTCATGATTAGTTTTGTCATCAGTTGACTTTTCATTAATCCAAAGTGGGGTTATGTGGGTGGGCCTGACCTAACCGGGTGAGCCTTTTAAAATAAAGCAAAAGTGACAGACTGTCCAGCTAGCTTCAGGGAAGAAAGCAAACAGTCATATTGCAAACTGCTTACCACAGGGACATGTGGGGAGCACGGGAGAGTACTCTCAAGCTGCTGGAAGCAGTCCCCAGCTAACAGCCATCAAGAAAATGGGGGCCACAGTCCTAAAATTACAAGGAAATGAATTCTGCCCAAAACATGAGCATATTTGGAAGAAGACTTTCATCGCCAGATATATTTTAGGCTACGTGACCCCTTGATTTCAGCCATGTAAGACCCTGAGCAGAAACCAGATATGCTGTACCAAGACTTCTGAACTACAGATATTTAATTAAAAAATTTTTAGTGTTTTATTTTAATTTTTGAGAGAGAGACAGGACGAGCAGGGGAGGGTCAGAGAGAAAGGAAGTCACAGAATCCAAAGACAGGCCCCAGGCTCTGAGTTAGCTGTCAGCACAGAGCCCGACACGGGGCTCAAATCCACGAACGGCAGATCGTGACCTGAGCCAAAGTCAGACGCTTAAATGACTGAGCCACCCAGGCGTCCTTAAGCTACAGATATTTTATGATAATCAAAAGGTACTATTTTGTCACTAAGTTTGTAGGAATTTGCTAATGCAACCAAATAAAACTAATTCACATTTCTAATAAACTAAAACTAAAGTTGTAAATAATTTTGCCAGTATAAATAACTATGATTTATCACCCATTCCTTGATGAGGTTGCACCTAATCTATTTCCCAAGGGAAGTAATGGGTGAGGTGGAGAGACGGAGAGGGAAAAAGAAACGCCATGCCAAGTAGGAGGTGTATCCCATTTTCAAATCTGTTATAAGTAATATCCATATATATATATATATATATATATATATACACACACATATATATATATATAGTACTTAGGTATAAATATACACGGCAAAGACACACACGTATTTATATAGTGCTGAAGTCATATTCTGCTAGAAGTGAATTGTTATCTTGGCCCATATTTGGGGGGAGGAAGTTGAATTTCATATTTTGGATGGGAGGGCATAGGATAATTTTGAAACGTTTTAAAAACCACATCTCCTAGTGTCCCTTGTGTAGAATGGGGCCATGTTCTTAACTTTATTTTCTTTCAGTTTTTATTTTTGAGTTCTGGGCAATGTTATCACATGTGCGGCTCTGCGGAACTGCCTCCACAAACGAGACCGTGAGCTACACCGCCACACGGGGCTCCCTGGTGCCACTCCTTTACAGCCACACTGCCGTCTCCCTCCTAATCCCTGACCCCTGGCAACCACTGTCTCCCTTCCGTCTCTCTGAGTTTATTATTTTAAGAATATTAAATAAATGGAATCATATAGTACATGACCTTTTGAGAATGGGTTTTTTCACTCAGCATAATTTCCTTGAGCTCCACCCAAGTTCTATGTGTCAATAGTTCATTTCTTTTTGTTGTTGAGGAATACTCCACAATATGACGGCCCCACAATTAGTTTACCATTCAGTCATTGAAGGGCATTTAGGTTGCTTTTCAAGTAGAGAAATGCTATAAACATTCATTTGTAAGTTTTTGTAGGAACTTAAGTTTTTATTTCACTGGAATAAATGTCTAAGAGTGCAAATTCTGGCAAATTATTTTCCAAAGAGGAGATATCATCTGTATTTGTATTTTCACCAGCAATGTTTGAGGGATCCAGTTTTTCTGCATGCTCACCAGCATTTGGTGTTACAACTATTTTTTTTTTAATTTAGCCATTATGACAGTTTTGTAGTGATAGCTCATGGTTTTAAGTTGTGGTTCTTTAATGGCTAATGATGTTGGATATCTTTTCACGTGTTTCCTTCCCATTGGCATATTCTCTTCATTGACATGTCTGTTCATGTCTTTGCCATTTCTAATGGTTTTATATACTGTTGAGCTTTGATAGTTGTTGATGTATGTTAGATACAAGTCCTCTGTCAGGTTTATGACTTGCAATATTTTCTCACAGTCCACAGCCCATCTTTTCGTCCTCATAACTGAATATTTGCAGAGGACCAAATCTTAATTTTGATGAAGTACAACTTGTTAATTCCTCCTTTAATGAACTGTGATTTTGATGTCAAGTCTAAGAATGTTTAACCAAGTCTGAGAACCTGAAGATTTTCTCTTATTTTTTTCTAAAAACTTTATAGTTTATAGGTTTAGAACTATGGCCAAAACTTGTTTCAAGCTATTGTGATAAATGTTTCCTAATCATTCAAAAAAACCGTTATTTTACTTAGATGAGCTCTTCTGTCTTATATCCTTACTGCTTTTTCTGTTTTCTTTTTTTTTTTTATCAGTAACTGAGAGCAATATGGTAAAACCCACAAAAATGAAAATGTATTTTCTATTTCCTCTTTTAAGCTGTCAATTTTGCTTTGTAAGTCTTGAAACTATGTCATCAGGATAGCACATTCTAACGCGATCCGTTGCTAATGAGCTGATCTGTTACTCATTATGAAATATACTGCTTGATCCCTCATTATACTTCTTCACTTGAAGTCAGTTTTGTTTGATTTTAATATACCAATACCAGTCTTCCTTTGGCTAGTGTTTGCCTGGTATATATCTATTTACATTCCTTATTTTCAATTTGTTGTATGTCCTTACGTGTAAGGTGTATACGCTGTAAATCTCATATGGTTCTATTTTTTTTATCCCAATCCAACAACTTTTTTTTGGGGGGTGAAGGGGAAGAGAGAGAGAGAGAGAGAGAGAGAGAGAGAGAGAGAGAGGGAGGGAGGGAGGGAGAATGTGTACAAGTATGTGCCCACATGTGTTGGAGAGGCGCAGAGGAAGATGGAGAGAGAGAGAATCCCAAGCCGGCTCCATGCTCAGTGCTGAGCTTGACGTTGGGCTCCATCTCACAAACTGTGAGACCATGACCTGAGCTAAAATCAAGAGTCAGGACATTCAACTGACTGAGGCACTCAGGTGCCCCAATCGTCTTTTAATTAAAGTGCATAGTTTGTCTACATTTAATGTAATTACTGATATAATTGAACTTAAGCCTGTCATCTTGCTATTTGGGGTTTTTTGGTCCCATTTTTTCTTTCTTCTTATAATCTTTTTTTTGCATTAATTTTTTTAACGTTTATTTATTTTCAAGAGAATCAGAACATGAGTGGAGGAGGGGCAGAGAGAGAGGGAGACACAGAATCTGAAGCAGGCTCCAGGCTCTGATCCCAGTGTGGGGCTGGAACCCACAAAGTGCAAGATCATGATGTGAGCAGAGGTCGGCTGTTTAACTGAGTCACCCAGGTACCCCTTATTTTTTTGCATTTTATTGACTAATCAAATATTTGTATTCTTATTTGCTTTGCTTCTATGAGTCCCTTAGTAACAAATTCTTTTGAGATCTATCCTAGAGGTTATAACATACATTTTTAACTTTTTACTATTACCTTAAATTAGTACTTTTATCATTTCCTGAGCAATTCAACAGTCTTACAATTTACCCTATTTGTCTTTTTATATTATGTCGTAAATATGTTTTGTTATAAAAAAACAATATTATACCTATCCACATTTACCCTTTCTAATGCTCTTAATTCTTTCCTATAGACCTAAGCTTCCATTTTCTTCCATTTATCTTTACCTCGAAGAACTTCCCACAGTATTTACTAAAATGTGGATATGCAATAAATTCTTTCAGTTTTTGTTCATCTGAAAATATCTTAATTTTTCCTTCATTTTTATTAAAAAATTTTTTTATGTTTATTTATTATTGAGACAGTGAGAAACAGAGCATGAGTAGGGGCAGGTCAGAGAAAGAGGGAGACACAGAATCCGAAGCAGACTCCAGGCTCCGAGCTGTCAGCACAGAGCCCGACGCGGGGCTCGAACCCATGAACCATTTGATCATGACCTGAGCTGAAGATGGACACTTAACCAACTGAGCCACCCAGGCACCCCTTTCTTTCATTTTTAACGCTCTCTAGATAGGTCGGCTTCTTCCCCTCCCCCCCGCCCCCCGCACTTTAAAATTGTGATGCAACTGTCTTCTGGATTTCATGGTTTTTGTTTCAAAGTCAATAATAAATCTTATTCTTGCTTTTTTGAGGACTGCTGGGTTTTTCCTCCTTCCGTATCCTTTAAAAATTTTCACTTTGCTTTAAATGTAGCAGCAAGAGTACCACATGTTTAGGTATGGTTCTCCTTGCACTTACGTAGCTTGAAATTCCCTGAGATTCCTAAATTTGTGGGTTGAAATTTTTCATTGATTTTGGAAAAAAATTATCATTATCCATGCAAATCCTGCTCCCCTACCATCTCTCAGTCTTCTCTCCTGTCCTTCTATTCCATTTTTTTACTCATGCTGCTTTGCATACATCCCACGTCATACTTTTTATTCTCAATTTTTCCTTCTCTGTGCTTCTGTTTAGATTGACCTGACTTTAAGTACACACATTACATATTCTGCTTAGAAACGTATCCAGTTGAGTTTTCATTTCAGATATTTTATTTTATAGTTCGAGAATATCCATTCTATCCCTTTCTGCAGTTTCCATTCTTTGTGGAGGCTCTTCATCTTTTCATCAAACTTGCCCCTATTTTCTTCAAACTTCTTTAAGATATGAGATATATCCAGTTTGAAGTCCTTATTGACCAAATTATCACAAAGTAACTGTGAGTCTGCTTCTAACTTTTTTCCTCATGAATATTGATGACATTTTCCTTCTGTGTCTTATGCCCCCCACGCTGTATGCTGTACCTGGGAGGTGAAGTTCTTGGAGGGGGGCCAGGTGGTATTTCCCCCAGGATGCAGCCCCTTCCCTCCACCATGGCGTAGGGGTTCGAGGCTGATCCCTTACTCTAATCAACGACTGAGGTGAGCAAAGCCTGGTCTGCAGGTTGACAAACACGAACTCTATCTTTGGTTCTTCCCTTTACCCAGAGTGTGTCCCTCTTTGGTGTTTGATTGACGACCTGGTAATTCTCTTTCCACGCAGACCTGAGAGCAGGGGGAGAGACTATCTGCCCTTCAGAGAATTTCATCCTGGCTCTCTGGCTCCCCCCCCCCCCCCCCCCCCCCCCCCCCCCCCCCCCCCCCCCCCCCCCCCCCCCCCCCCCCCCCCCCCCCCCGCAGTGCCACTTCCAGCTTTAGCAACAGTCTTGAGGAGCAGACAGCGTGTGTGCTTGAAGCAGGAATCCTTCCTTAAGTGGAACTTTGTTTCCTAAAGAATGTGCGACAGTAGGAGATCTGAATATTCCTTACAGGTCCTGAAAACTCTCCAAATAGACTGAAAACTTAGTTAACATATTCTGGAGAAACAAGCTGGGTATTTAGGGTTCCTGAAGCTTCCAAATCCATGATGACTAAAAGATCTGCTGACTCATTTTTCTTTTTTCTAAAGCTGATTCTCAACTCATACCTAGAATCAGCAAATAGATCCTAGGAAAGAAATGACTGATGAAGGACTCTTCTCATTAGAAGGGCTCTTTCCCCTCTGGAATTTTAGTTTATTGACTATTTTTTGCTGCTATAGCTCTTGAATATTTATATTTGTGTTTATAAGTTAAAAATTTTAAAATATAATTTTTTTCAAATGGTCTGGATTGTTGATTTCTTGCATAGGAATGGTGACATGCCATCATCTGTATTTTATTCACATCTGAAAATCTTACATCTTTCTTTTTTAAAACTTTCTTTTTAAATTTTTTTAATGTTTATTTATTCTTGGGGGGGGGGTAGAGAGAGAGAGGGAGAGAGAGAGTGTGTGTGTAAGTGCAGGAGAGACAGAAGGAGATACAAAATCTGAAGCAGGTTCCAGGCTCTGAGCTGTCAGCACAGAGCCTGATGGAGGACTCAAACCCATGAGCCATGAGATCATGACCTGAGCTACAGTCAGGCGCTTAACTGACTGAGTCACCCAGGAGACCCAAAACTGTTTTTTATTAATACTGAAAATGCTATTCAATATTCGATATTTGAAAAAATTCAGGATTGTATCTTGTCATGAGTTATCTTCAAGATGTATTTGATCAGTATTTATGTCTTTCCCCTCTCTGCCTCCTTCAGAGATTCCAGTTACACCCTATTAGGCCATGTGAAGTGATTCCCATAAATATTCTTGTTGTAGTTACTGATATGGTTAATTTTCTTTGAAACAGGTCAGTCCCTTCTGGGATTCTTGTCAGGTGGGGCAGAACACATTTAATCTAGGACTAATTACTACTGATGCAAAGTTTTTTGCTTAAGTCTATCTGAGTTGGTAAACTTTATGAATCAATCTGACTAGACAAGGGGCCCCCAGATAGCTGGTAAGACACTATTTCTGGGTGTGCCTGTCAGCGTATTTCTGAAAGAGATAAGCATTTGCACTGGTAGACTGAGTAAAGAAGATTACTTTGGACAATGTGAGTGGTCCTCATCCAACCTGGTGAAGGTGTGGATAGAACAAAATGGTGGAAGAAGGGCGAATCTGCTCTTTTTGCTTGAGCTGGGATATCTACCTTCTCCTTCCCTTGGACACCAATGCTCCTGGTTCGTGGGCCTTCAGACTTGGACTGTGACTAATACCACGGACCCCTAATTTGCCAGCCTTTGGACTTGGAATAAATAACAGCACTGGCTTTCTTGGTTCTCCATCTTGCAAACTGCAGATCATGGGACTTCTCTGTCTCCAAGATCATGTGAGCCAGTTCCTATAATAAATCTTCTCAGATGTTTTAGTTCCTAGCCTTGGGCGGTGTCTTGTCATACATGATCTGACATGTACTCTCAGCTGAAGATTCAAAGAAGATTCTCTTCTGCTCTCCACTCTCCAATATACTGTTTTGTGAAGTCCAGTCTCCTTGGTTTTCCCACTGGCTCTGTCTTTTCAGCTCAGAGAGTTTAATGGAATCTTCTTAATTTCTCCTTCCCTGTGCTACTGCATGTGAATTCTCCCCACATAGTGCCCGGGTGTAATCACAGGGCTCACTTCGGCTTCCTGACTCTTCACGATCACAACCCTTTGTTTTCCGGTATCTGACATCTTGAAAATTATCTTTTCATATATTTTGTCCAGTTTTTAAATTATTCCTTGGGGTAGGGTAAATCTAGCTCTTGCTTCTCCCTCTTGGTTGTTGGTGAGAGTCTTGTCAAATAATTTTATTTCTGAAAATATTTACAAGCATTGCCTTTTCAAATTGTTTCATTATAGATAAGTAATTCTTCCTTTCTACATTTTAATAATGATGATTAGCATAAAAATGTAATTAGCAATTAGTGTTCCACAGGGTTCCTCTCAAGTCATTTTATATCTATTGCCACTTAGTCTAATGGGGTCCCAACAAAAAGTAAATATTCTTCAAGGAGTAGTTCTCTCCAGGAAATTTGCTTCTCAAGGATTGATAGGATCACAGAATTTCATTGCTGGAAGGTTCATTTGAGTTTATTTTTGGCCACTCTTCTTTTACGATGAGGAACTGAGGCTGTGAACATTCTTCAACACAAAGCATCAGTGACAGACATTTGGCCAAAGTAAATGACAGACAGACTTGTGCCAGCAGGTCCTCAGATTATGATCTGGTTATATTTAATATGTAAATTTTTAATTTAAGTGGATGTGGTGCAGGATGTATTTTCCATATATTTCCATATTGCATAGAAATAATGCAATGAGTTTGGTTCTATAACACTGACATTGTATTATGAACAAAGGTACATTTTAAGTTAAATATGCTTTTGTAAACTGGTATTGGAACCAGCCATTGGTGCTGCTAGAAGAAAATGCGTTCGGGTTCTGAATTATAATCCAAAGAAATCATCTTCTGTTCTTGGTCTCTGTTATGTTTCCAACAGCTATTTTACGTGATAGGCATTCCATCCGTGTACTTCTTATCCCTACCAGTAAATTGGTAACTTGCTCTGTCTCTTCATCAGATTTAACAACTTTCTCTTGAGTCAAAATCAAAAACCATTTTCCTGGGAAGATGCAGGGTGTTTGGAATTAGGCTGAGTATGTTCTTCTCAGAGAAATGTATCTACATTTCTATTTGTTATTCAGGGTATGCTGGAGACTTGCTGTCTCTGGCAGGCTGAATTATCCCTGGGCTTTGCACATAGCTCTGTATCAAGTGTTATAGGGAATAGAAATGAAGAAAACAATAATCCCATTAAACAATTATAATTCTAGGAATTTATTTTAATGAGATTATTAGAAAATTATGAAAGGGCATTTGTACAGAGTCATTTTTCTTGGCACTGCTTACAATAACAAAAGCGAGAAGCAAGGTAACGCCCATCAATTAAAGAATGGCTTCGTTAATCAGCAAACATCATTGTGTATCCACCCATACAATTATAAACTCTGTGGTCATTATGAATGATGATATTCTATATTTATCAATATAAAAAGATACCCATAAAAAATTAGTCAATGAAAAGTAAGTTAAATCAGCTTTTAATTTTTTAAAAATTATCTGGAGGCATGTGCAGGCCCATATGTGTGTGTGTGTGTGTGTGTGTGTGTGTGTGTGTGTGTGTGTGTGTAAAGAGTGCATTGCTTACAAGCTTATTAATCAAAAAGTTAGTATGGTTACTTCCCTGGCTGAAAGGACTTTGTATGCATTTGCTTCGTTCTTCATACTTTATTTTATTTATAAATTTTACTTCAAATTATACTTTAAGACTTTCACTCTAAAATAGGAAAAAGAGGGTACCTGGGTGGCTCAGTCAGGTGAGTGCCTGACTCTTGATTTGGGCTCAGGTCATGATCTCAAGGTGGTAAGATCAAGCTCTGCATTGGGCTCTGCACTGATCATAGGATTCTTTCTCTCCCTCTGGCCCTCCCCTACTTATGCTTTCTCTAGCGCGCGCGCTCTCTCTCTCTCTCGCTCGCTCTCTCTCTTAAAAAAAATAGACACCCCATGAGAATCCAATTAGGACTCAAACACAACCAACGAAGAATATGAGACAATACTATGTACGAACAAATACCGTAAGTCACCATATGTGTGGCAACACGAGTTGGGAAGAGAGGAAAACACACGGGAATTTCACAGAGGAACTAAGACCAGACTTGAGATTTGAGAGGAGACGCAAACTCTGGGTAGGGATAGAGAAAAGGGTATTTCAGGCAGAGTGGGCAATATGAGTAAGAAAGGAAGGTCTGATTTGGTGGGCTGGTGCTTTTTAGTGATAGAAGATGAAATTGCACAGAAAATTGAGAATCCAAGTATTTTCTAAAATCTGCAATGGCCACAGCATGCGCATGTGACTGTGTGAGCTTTGTTTTGGATTATTTTACTTGTAAAGTTTTGTTTATTTATTTGGAGAGACAGAGACAGGCACAGGAGGGGCTGAGAGAGAGGGAAGGAGAGAATCCCAAAACAGCCTCCACACTGTCAGCGCAGAGCCTGACGCAGGGCTCAGTTCCACTAACGCGTGACCTGAGCCGGATGCAAGAGTTGGACACTTAACCAAGTGAGCCACGCAGGCGCCCCTGATCTGGGTTATTTTGGAGCCGAACTTCAATGCTGTTGGTGGGTTTTCTTGTCAAAGTACTCAGTAAGTCCCTCATTATCATAATTTCTCTCTTTTTTTAGTCCACTTGGGCTGCTATCGCAGGAAGCAATAGTTGATGGGAGGTTATAAACAGCAGAAATTTATTTCTCAGAGTTTGGGGAAGTCTAAGATCAAGATACTGGCAAATTCAGTGTCTGGTGAGGGTCTGTTTCCTGATTCATAGGCCACTGTCCTTTCACTGGGTCCTCCATGGAGGACGGCGCGGGGGAGCTCTCTGGGGAATCCTTCTATAAGGAGCACTTGTCCCGTGGTTAGGGGTTCTCGTACCTCCCCCGACACTCACTCTGCCTCTTGTCCTCTGCCCTATTATTATTTTTTAAGTAATAGGTTGTAGCTCTTAAAAGCATGTGTTTGGAATCAGATCTGATTTGAATCTCAGTTCTTATCACTTATCTGTAAATGTTAGACGGGTCACATAACTCTCCAAATCCTCCATTTCCTCACCTATAAAATGGATATAATACTAGCTAATGCTGCCCTGGAGATGAGAGAATCGGATTAAGAATATTCGCATGTTTCTTCCTCTTCTTCTCTTCTTTCTTTTTACTATGGTTTTCTGCCCCTGGCCACCCAGCTAGGAAACACCAAAGAACTTCTAAAATCGGAAGTCTAGAGGTCACTGAATTAATTAGCCCATCATTTATTTGGTTGCATATTGTGGTAACTAAATGCTAAGGTGTACACATCATCCTTTTTATGCACATCTTAACAAGGACCCTCCAGAAATACGTTTCTTTAAAGGTAGAAAAATATATTAAGTGGTGAGAGGCTTAGGCCTTGTGGCAGGCCAGCAGGAAAGGTCTCTAGGACACTGAACACAATAGAGAACATGTGCCCTCTCATTTCTATAGCAAATGTTAGAGATTGTTGCGTATGCAGAATGATCTGATTAGCATATCCACTATTTGAAATGGGGTTAATGGAAGCCATTATGCCTACTCTCCCACTTAGAATCTAAAGCCCAAATAGGATCACGACTTACATAAGATTTTAAAAATTGTAAAAGCTATAATTCAGTGATCACCCACCATGTACCAAGTACTTTACATGCATATATCTTAAATGCACAATTCATACTTTATGGATAAGGCTCGGGCTTAAAAAGTCTAAGTAACTCATGCAAACTAACACAATGCGTGATGAAGCCATGCTTCACACTGTCTCTCTTTATTCTAATGTGCTGCCTCTGGATTGATTCATGTAGGAATATTATCTATTAGGCATATTGATGTCATTGAACAAAAAGACAGAAATGAAACATATTAGAATATAATATTAATAGCCACCACTTAAAATAATGCTTCCAATGTATGAGGAACTGTTCTAAGAATTACCATGTATATGCTCATTCAATTCTCTCATCAACCCATTGAGACAGGTATCATCATCATCACCATTTTACACGCAAGGAAACAAAGACGCCAGCGTTTTGGCCAAGACACAAAGTGAATAAGGATCAGAGGTTTAGAATACTAGTCTGGAGTCCTCAACCCGTACTTTATGCATTCTTGCACACCATGTGCTACTGTATTTAGCAACGGTGATGATACGTGGTTCAGAGTCTGGGAATAAGTCACCACAAATTACTATCTGGGCCTTCACGTGAGCACACCAGCCTATACCTAGAGTATCTGGTAGATGCCTGAGCTTGCTGGTACTTCCTGGGGGCTCAGAACCTCATACCAAAAGGAATTGAAGTGAACTTAGGTCAGTGGTTCTCAAATTTGGCCGTATGTTGGAATCACTGGAGGACTTTTAAAAAATACTGATGCCTGAGCCCTACCTCCCACAATTCCAATTTAATTAGTCAAAGGTATGACTTGGCATCAGGATTTAAAAAATCTTCTCAACCATTTTAATGAGCAGTCAAGTTTGAGAACCACTGACCTAGACCAGCAACTCTTAGTGAGGCCCATGGACCCCGGGAAGGTCCAAACGACTTTCATAATTATAACAAAACATTCGTTTTTCCCCAATGTGTTGACATTGGTTGTGATGGTACAAAATCATCAGTGGGTAAATGCACTGGTGCCTTAGTATGAATCAGAGCAGTGGCACAATATTTTATAGCAATATATTTTCACTGTCACATACTCATGTTACAAAAAATCAATTTTACTTAAGAATATTCTCAATGAAGTAGTGTATAAAGTATTAGTTTTATTAAATCTTGAACCTTGAACATGCATTATTGGGCAACAAAATGCAATGTATGCATAAGGCACTCTGCATATTAAAGTATAATGCTTGTGTTGAAAAAGTACTCGTGTAACTATTTGAGTTGCAAGCCAAACTAGCCTTTTTGTGGAGGAGGCGGAGGGCACAGTACTGTATTTTTTACTTGAAAATATGGCTACCAGGCAAATTATGGATATTTAGACAGGGATATTAGGTAGTCATTTCCTCAAAAATGAACAAAGTATTTACCTACAAGGAAAACAACTGATAATGTTTTTCCTAATTATTTTAATGTTTGTTTATTTTTGAGAGAGAGAGAGAGACAGACAGACAGACATAGAGCAAGCAGGGGAGAGGCAGAGAGAACGGGAGACACAGAATCTGAAGCAGGCTCCGGGCTCTGAGCTGTCAGCAGAGAGCCTGACATGGGGCTTGAACTCATGAACTGTGAGATCATGATCAGAGCCGAAGTTGGATGCTTAACTGACTGAGCCACCCAGGCACCCTGATAGTTTTTTAAATTTATTTCCAGTGATAAAATTTTAGCTTTTACATGAAAACTAAAATTGTAGAAAACTTGCATCAGCCACTGTGAGCTATGCTGTTCCTTCATGCTTATTAAAGACTTTTCTGAAAGGGTAAGGGGAGGTATTTAAAAAATAATGTTTTTGACAGTAGATAATGAAATGTAATCAACACAGTAACCGACATCTTCCAAATGACCAATCCATGGTATTAAAAATGAGACATGTAAAAAGAATCACACAATTGCTAGATAAATCAATACATTTTATGTTATGAAGTATGACCAATTCAGTGACGTGTTTCAAGATTTCATACTGCAATTAACCTGTAATTGTAAGAAACTCCTCATTGAGTTTTGGTATAATATCAGAAAAGACTGTCCACAGTTCTCTGGAAAGACTACTGAAACATTAGTCCATTTTTCAAACTATATATATATATCTGTGTAGATAGGTTTTCTTCCTATCTTCCAACTAAAGCAATAAATCCTAAGAAACTGAATACAGAAGCAGATTTGAGAATGTGGATGTCTTCTATTATTTTAGATATTAAATAGATTTATAAAAATGTAATATAACCTCACTTTCTGTGGGGAATAAATTTGAGAATTCCCCGAGCCTCTAACAAGGCATAAAGGATTAGAAAGCCAGAGGACACTCACACCCAAGTTTGGGTAAACAAGATTAGGTAAATCGGTATAGAGAGGGTGGGCAAAGTCCCCAACATAGAACAAGGGTGTATGAGGTAAAGGAGGTTAGATATTCAAGGTGGAAACGTCCCCCGATTTAGTACAATAGCAGAAGGCTGCTTTCACAGGAGGGAAGGACCAAATTAGGTAAAGGGGTAAATAGGGGTACAGACCACAGCAGGGCAAAGTTGCCCAGAGCGCAGCTAATTAGCAAAAGGAAGGCGCCTTGTTGACCTTGAGGTAGCATGCTCTGTCTTTCTTGTCTTGTAGGCCAGTATAGATAAACAGAGGTGGGGCCTCATGTCTGCCCGGCGCCAGGATTTTGTTTTATATTGACCTAAACCCCTAACACCATGTATCTTCAAAACCCCCTTTTCCTCACGCCCATGAGGTAATGTTCACATATTTGTTGTCTCTTTGTACACGTCCATCACCATGTTTGTAAGCCTTCTGATCCTAATATAAATGGAGCAATGACCTTTAATCAGGGCTCTTGTCTTGTCCTGGACATTAGCCACCCCTCGCAATTTAATCCTGCGTTCCACTTTCTTGCTAGACAAGCAAGAACTCTAGACCCAGAGTCTATGACAACTTTCTTCAGTACTTTTGTTTGAGGTAATATAAATAGTTTCATAAAAACATTAACATGGAATGCATGTAATTACTATTGTAAGTGAATAAATAATTAAAACATTTTTTTTCGATGTTTACTTATTTTTGAGAGATAGAGCATGAGTGGGGAAGGGGCAGAGAGAGAAGGAGATACAGAATCCAATGCAAGCTCCAGGCTCTGAGCTGTCAGCAAAGAGCCTCACGCGGGGCTCAAACCCACACACCACGAGATCATGACTTGAGCGGAAGTCAGACGCTTAACCGACTGAGCCACCCAGGCACCACATGACTAAATATTTTTAAATGATCAGTTTTAGTTTCTAGCATAGTAAATATCAATATGTAACCAAGATAAACAACCTTTCTTTGGGGTACTCAAAAAATTCTAAAATAGCAGAGGCTCTGAGACCTCAGAGTTTGTGACCTGCTGACCTAGATCATTCTGTGCTCCTTGAGTCTTAATTTTTCCTGTGTCCCATGATTCCCATCCAGAATTGATTCTGAATTGTCTAGCGGATTAGCTCCAGGCATTCATAGGGTGGCCTTGATCTCGCGACAGTCTCAAATATTCCTCGAGGTGCCACCTCTTACGCGCTTACCTTTCTGCCTGCAGCCCGCTGACAGTAGAGGAATACTTCTTCTCATGTCCAGTGGAGACTATTGTCATGTAGGACGTCTCAAGGTAGGGTTCTTTAGGCTCTCTCTTCCCCAGGATGCCTGGACATTTCCTAGAAGGATAAATCAAAGGAGGTTCAAGAACAGCCTCACGCTGCTTCTAGAAACATGGATGCCTTTCCTCTCAGCCATGATTGCCCGTTAGGGTTTTCCTAGCTGGTATTACCCATTCTGAGGTGCCCCATTCCTTCCTGAAAGTAGGGGTTCTTTTGGTTAATTCCCCAAATTCATTACATAGATGTGTATACAAGCCTGAGCCTTCACTATGGGCAGGGCTTGAGCTGTTTGTGCCAGCGGGGTTCCTGTGTCGCTGTGATGACAGTACCCATCAGGGAGCCAGTACCGCAGCAGCACAGCTGTCACACCTGCGCCCCAGGCCACCCGGGACCTCACTGCGCACTCTCACACCTAGAGTGTTACTGAAAAGAGGTGTCGACTACAACCTGCTTCAGGGGCACGTCTGCATCTGATACAGGATCAGAACCTAGTTCTACATTCGGACTGTGCTCAGTCTACCATACGTGTGAAAAGAGATACTCCGATGCCGTGGACACCTGTATCTCTGACCCCCTGCTCCCTCCAGGTTCTGGAGCGAGGACTCCTGGAAAACTCGTCTATCTCCTAATTTCCGTCTTTGCGAGTTCCCTGATTTGCTGCCTTGAATGAGACGGCGCACTTCTAGTTAGCTTCCACCCCAAGGACCGCTGCAGGCAGGCGCTGGGAAACACAACACTAGAACCTTCTTGGGGGCATGCTAGCACCACCCATGTTTTATTCTCTACTTTTTAATCAAAGGACTCCCTTCAGTGATTCTGCTTTATGTAAATGCTCTGTTATTCTAAGTTAAAAACAGAAGCTCATTGGGGCTGGGTGGCCCAGTCAGTTAAGTGTCTGACTTCAGCTCAGGTCATGATCTCATGGTTTGAGTTCGAGCCCCATATCAGGCTCTATGCTGACAGCTCAGAGCCTGGAGCCTGCTTCGGATTCGGTCTCTCCCTCTCTCTGACCCTCCCCTGCTTGAGCACACTCTTGTGTGCTCTCTCTCTCTCTCTCTTTCAAGAATAAACATTAAAAAATTAAAAAATACATGAATAAAAATTCAAACTCTTTCAGAAGAAAGACACTTCTATATGTGGCTCACAAATAAGTGAGTAACTATATTACATACTGGCAGAAGCTCAGTGGCCAAAACAGACCGTGGTCTTGCTCCCTAGCGGGGGGTCAGCTGTGATATGTTGTAAGAATTGTGGCATAAACTTCGACTTCTTATAACTGCGTGAAATTCAGCACTCAGCAATTCTTTTGTGTTTCCACACTCCCTGTGGCCTAACTCAGGGCAGTTTATCTTGGTCAGGAAGCAACTTCTAAATAGTAAGTGAGGATTCTGTATAACTAAGTGAGAACCACAGTCTTAAGGATGTTGAAATTCTGTTTTTATGGTAACACTGATGATTAAAAATGCCTTTTCTAGAGACTGACTTCCTTGGGTGAGTCACCATCACCTGCTTTCTCGTAATTCAGAAGCTGATTCTTACCATTGTCCTTAGGTCAGAAATTCTTATTTAAAAAATTTTTAACTTTTTTTATTAAAATTTTTTTAAATATTTATTTATTTTAGAGAGACAGAGACAGAGCGTTTAGAGGGGGAGGGGCAGAGAGAGAGGGAGACACAGAATCCGAAACAGGCTCCAGGCTCTGAGCTGTCAGCATGGAGCCTGACTTGGAGCTTGAACCCACAGGCTGTGAGATCATGACCCGAGCTGAAGTCAGATGCGTAACCAACTGAGCCACCCAGGTGCCCCTTAGCAGTCTTTATTCTGGTCCCATCTTTACAGGACAGGTCTGTCATATCAAAGTGGATTAGACGGCCCCTCACTCCAGTTCAAAACCCAGCCTCCATGACCACCCTTGTGTGAACTGACTGCCAATGCTCATGCTGATTCCACACCTCTCACAGCCGTGCTCCTTGGCCTTGTGTGCATTCAAGCCTTGGACCTACGCCCCATCACCAGATCCCTCCATGTGCTGCTCCGGGAAATGCCAGCCACTGGAACAATAAACTCCAAAATGATTGTAACTTACAATAAGACTGTATTTATCTCCTAAGTCCCAGGCAATTCTCTACCATATGGTGATTCAGGGAGCCAGGCTCCTCCCACCACGTGGCTCCTCCCTCCTTTAGTATCCCCGAATTGTCTGGCTACAGCCCACACGTTATGAAAGAGGAGGGGGATGAGGACACCTGCATCTTAACCGCGTGGTCCAGCGGCGGCATACGTTCCTTCCACGCACACTCCATTGGTGAGAACTATGCGTAGGGTCCACCAGGAGGCAAGGGGAGCTGGGAAATGTAGTTACTGGCTGGGTGCCCATCCCCCAAGGAATGTAGTGTGCAATGCTATAGTATGAAAGGGGCAACACAATATTTTTATTGTAGTAAAACAAACACATAAAAGATACCACTTTAATGAGTTTTACGTGTTCGGCTCAGTGGCATTAAGCATATTTACACTGTGTGCAATCATCACTGCCCTCTTGCTGGGAGCTATCTGAACTCACGGGCAGAGTGAAAATTCCTGGTGAGGGTACGGCAAGTTTGCATGGTCTCTTGCCCCCAGACAGCCCCCACAATCTACCCTCTTGAAACTTTCATTTCTGCTTGGGCACCAAACCTCAGAGTGCTTTGCTGATTAGTGTCAGGAATGGCCTGTCCCCCTGCCCTGTTCCTGAGGCATGATTGCACCTGGTCAGGGAAAGGATGAGTTGCTGGGAGCTGCGTCGGCCTTGCTGGATGACACAGACACAGCAGGGAAATGACAAATGTTTGCACAGCTCCTGCCATGAAGTGAAACTGGTATCTCCTTCTACTATTGGCTCATATGGGGAATGGGACTCCTGTTATTGGTTAGGCCTCACAATGTTCCAAATCAGACCGATATTCCCCACGCAGATACCTCATGAGGAGAAGCATATCCCCACCTCTACAAAGAAGACTTTAGACAAAGCACTGCAGATGTTTGTCAAAAGGCTCTTCTAATGAGCCTTACAAACCCAAGACATAGATCATAAGGCGGTTAAAAAAAACACAAGAGTTACTATTAACTCTGGCCCAGAGAAAAAGAGCCTAACTTAGAGATAAGAAACAAACAAGACCCACACATAAGTTACTGCACATGCCTTTGCTAACTGGTGCCACAAATACCTTCCTTACACTGATATTCGTTATGAGGATGGGTAACGATAGTTAAAACTTAACCTCATACACAAAGGCCAGCACACCTAGGGCCCCTGTGGCGCTTACACCTTCAACAGCAAATACCAAGGTTGACACAAGCAACTTACGTAATTAGCGCAAATACAGTCTTCCTTCTGGGAGCCAGACAGAATGACTCCTAGCCTAGCCTTTCCTGAATCTTAGCGTTATTCATATAAACAAATATATTTGGTACCCTGCTATCTTCTTAGTCATAAGATTTACTACCAGTTTAAACAAATGTATATGTTATCTGCTTTTCACGGAGAATATCTTGTTATCCTATTTGTAAAACTTAACTACCTCACTGAAATTAGACTAATCCTGCAAAAATGCCTCTGTAAAACTTGTTTCTGTACACTTTTTAAAACATCTTCTCACTGAGAATTATTTGTAGTAAAAATCTCACTTTTTTGATGTCATGTTAACACTTCATCTATAAATAAAGAGATGCCTGCCTGGTGATCAGAAAGAAAGCCGCGGCTCTCTGACTCTCTCTTTTGCCGACACCGTCCATCTTTCAGGGAGCCCTGGACACGCTGGAGCCCGGACTCTGGCACTTTCTGACTTCAGAACTTTTTCATCTTCCAAAACTGAAGCTTTGCACTCATTAAGCGATTTCCTGCTCCCCACTCCCCCAGACCCTGGAACTCACCACTTCACTTTCTGTGTCTACCCATTCGACTACTTTAGGTACCCCCCACAAGTAAAATCATGCGATAGCTTTTCTTTCGTGTCTGCCTTATTTTACTTGGCATGATGTTTTCAAGATTCACCTGTGTTGTAGCACGTAGCAGAATTTCATTCCTTTTTAAGACCAAATAACATTCCATTGTATGCAGACACGATGCTTTATTCACCCATGCATCTGACAACAGACACGGGTGATTTTCATCTTTTGGCTACTGTTGTTAATGGTACTATGAACAGAGATACACAGCATCTCTCGGAGTACTTACTTTCAATTCTTTTGGGTGTATACCTAGAAGGGGAATTGCTGGATCCTATGGTAATTTTATTTTTGAATTCTGAGGACCTGGCATATTGTTTCCCATAGCAGCTGCACCTTTTTACTCGGGAGCACAACTGTCAATGAAGAGTTAACCAACTCCGTGACTCTCAGGTTCGTTAGCTCTGTGACTCTGAGCAACTGACTGACATCCATGAGTCTCATTTTCCTCAGAACATTAGGTTAATACTACTTCACATGGTTATTGCGGGTATTAAATAAAACAGTGTCTGAGACGCCCTTAGAACGGTGGCTGGCACATAGTATGTGATTGATGAACAGCATTTCTTCTTTCTTCCTCATCTCCTACTCCACATCACCACATCGTGCTTTCCCCCCACTTGATTCCCTCAGAGCCTTAATTGGTGACAGTTAGCTACTCATGGACAAACAGATTATCCAGCCCACCACACCACATCTGGGACCTGCGCTTTCAGGAGAAGGCGGTAGAATGCCCCGTGGCTGAGAGTTTCCACGGCTGGCTCCTGGGGAGGAGATTTAAACAGGAAGCCTGCAGGTCCACCCGAGGGTGCCCTAGGAGATGCCATCCCTGCTAAATTAGCGTTGGGTCTCTGGAGAAGAACCAGTCAACAACTCGGTGACTAAATCATCCTTCGTAATGCTTCCCCACTTCAGTTTTAATTAGTGTTGCTTCTCCTGCCTAAAGAGTTTTCACATTCACATCTCACTTTGTTCCCCACTATTTCAGACGGGCCATGCTGAGTTAAACAAGAAAGGAAGGGTAATGCTGGATACCAGTCTGAAATGCCAGCTCACCAGGCCATGGGAATGTCGGAGACACGCTAACTGGTGGTCCCTCAGACAAAAATCAAGCCTGGTTTCCCTTCGCCTGGCTCTGTTCCTCGCCTTCTCGCTGGCCTGTGGGGGCATTCAAGGCTCTGCCTCGGCTGGAGTCGCAGGCAAGACCACTCTGGTCTCCAATCAACAGGGTCAGAATTTTGATTCTAGCCCTGCTGGCCCCTCCCCCAGCCCTTCCCTTAACTAAAAGAAGTGATCCAGGGAACTTGCTTTCCCTCCAGGCACCAACTTCTTCACTGGTAAATTTAAAGATTGGGTCGATTAGATTGGGAACTGAGGTAGCTGATCACGCAGGCTTCCCCCAACTCCAAAGGCAAGGAGCCTTTGCCTTCCTTGACAACTTGAGGCACGGCGTGATGCCTTCCACACCTTCTTATCAAAGCTGAGAAGACGTTTACCAGCAGGGAGGCATTTTCCTTCACACGCAAATGCACTTATGATCAAACTGTTTGAGGATTATTGTGTTCTTACACGGCAACGCACAACCCAACACCAGATGCTCAGCAATCAAACTAAAGAGGCAGAAAACCTCTTTCTCTTTCATCTGACAGACTGATCACTAAGAGGCCGTCACAGATACCTCGACGGTGGCTCAGCCTTGGGCTCCCTCCGACAGGCTGCTTTGGAACCACGCATGGAGCCGTCTCTGAAGGTGGCCAGGACAAGCTGTCGCATTTCTGAGGTGGGGAAGTCTGAGTGATGGGGACCAAGGGTGACACGAGCTTTACTCAACCACCAGAGTGCAGGCACCGAAGCACCAATGGGAAGAGCCCAAAGCACAGGGACACATGGAGGTGGGTGGTTCCAGAGAGGCCCATGGGAGGCTGTCGGGTGTCTTCCCCAATGCTTTCTAGTGGAACTAGAAGGTACGGTTGGAACGTTTTTACAGGAGGCAGACGTGAGAGTTTGCAACTACACCGTCATGTTTACAAAAAAGGAACGTGGTAAAAGCATCTCTGTGATACGGAATGAAGAAAACCTCACTACACGGGAGATTGGAGGCCAGAAGTGGGAGCTCTCACAAACCTACCACTCCCCACTGACGGCAGACCCGACGGGAAGAGATACCGCGCATGCGCCCTTGCGGTCCCCCGAAGCCTCCATCTCACTATTCAAGCGCAAGGAAGGAAGGTTCTCTTCCGGCGGCGCCGGCACAGCCAGGGGGAGGCCACCTCCGCTCAGCCAGTGAAAAGCCGCTGTGCTTCAAGCTCCCTGTTCCCTCCAATGGACTTTTTATTTTTAGGGTGTTTTTTTTTAAGTGTTTTAAATATTTATTTAGTTTTTAGAGACAGAGAGATAAAAAGAAAGAGAGAGAGAGTGAGAGTGGGAGAGGGGCAGAGAGATAGGGAGTCACAGAATCTGAAACAGGGTCCAGGCTCTGAGCTGTCAGCACAGAGACTGACATGGGGCCCGAACCCACAAACCGTCAGATCACAACGCAAGCCAAAGTCAGACACTTAACCAACTGAGTCACCCAGGTGCCCCCACACTTTTTGTTTATAATAGCCTCTTCCAACTCCCTCTTTCACTACAAAATAGCAATCCTCTCCTTTGTTTTCTAGACTAGTTACGGTTTCACCACAGCTTACGCGTCCCAAACTACAGTCATCTGCTCTTCCTGAATAAGTTCCCTTTTTCTGGGAAAAAAAATGGATAGTTTTAAAGTTGCCCCCATCTCTATGGAACAAGTATATATTTCTTCTGCCACAAAAGGCCATAGGGAGGAGCATTTTAATATTGATATAATACATTATTTGTAAACACAATTACATTTCTTGATATTTTTAGTAAACAAAACCTTGTTATCTGTATACAAGTATCTCTACTGTTTATCGCTAACCTCGTCTTTTGGATTCTGTCAAGAGTTAGAGAAATGGGTGTCCGCTAGTGTGGTCAAACCTGTTCTGGTCAAGAGCTGCCCAGCTTTTGTGTTCCTCTCCTTCATTCCTTTGGGTCCCCTGACCCCCAGGGTGCCCAGCGCTTCTGAGGCGTGTTCGAGTTCCTCTGTCACAAACAAACGGACTTGTCACATGCGTTCCCAACACTGCTCTACTGACCTCACTCTCCGCATCCAGCGGCTCCTGCATTTGGAAAGCGAGTGGTGTGTGTGGACATCAGGACTAAACTATAGAAATAGAACTCAAATCAAGGGATTTCAGGCATAACGGCAGTTGGCTTATTTAGAGATGCCCGAGGGCAGAAGCCCCTGGGGAGAGCACCGGGGTGGCGACTCACGCTGCTTACAATTCAAGCCTCTTGCACTGTATCCCCCAGCATTACCTCTATTAGCTTTATTATTCCCATGGGCCCGGCTTGAGGCCAAGGGCGTGGATGTGACTGTCAGCTGGGGATTGTGGACGCATGCCCTATGAACAGGATCTGCTTGTAATTTGTCTGGAAATAGGACTGTGAGTTCCTGCCATTGGGTCCTGTTTTCCTGCTCGTGGGCTGGGGCAGATAACGTTGCAGTCTGTCTGTGTCACTTTAGGTGACCCCTCAGCCCCGCGACCATGGCCACCAAAGTCCCAGCACAGCAGTTGCAGGACGCTGTGGCTCGCAGAGGCACCAGTGAGGGGACGTCTGAGCGTGTATTCGAAAACTTCTCCAATACACAGACTGGCTATAAATCTATTCATGCCAGGAACCAGGGGCAAAAATTAACCACAAGTCACCTCTCAGCTTTTATTTCTATTGGCGTTTGCCTGAATGCTTGGAGTCACAGATCTATTGGTTTGAGATGAACAGAGAAGCACCATGAGGATGCCTTGTACTTCTGAAGGGGACAGGCACACCGAATTTGGGGTGCGGAGGGCGCGGGGCTTTCTCCAGGTGAATTCCTTCTGGGGCCTGGGGCGGGACATGGGCTGGAAGGTGTCAGAGGAATGCGGGAGAGTTGAAATCATCTTAGGAAATTGATTCTCCCTCTGAGCCGGTCCCTCAGCAAGTGCTGATACCCCCAGCCATGTGACCGTCAGATTCCTCGGCACTCCATGCCTCAGTGTCTCATCCTGAGAGGGGAATTTCTCTTCAGATTAATGAAGCTGAAAGAGAAGAGCGTGCAGGGACAACACCCTGGATGCCAGAGCCAAGAAGACATCAGCCAACGCCGCTCTCTGCCCACAAGTCCTGTCCATTCTTCTCCAGTCTCTGTCCTTTTCCGTCATATTTAGATCCCAAGTCTTTTAACGGGGATTAGCATCATGCAGCGTTCTTTGAAAGTCTCACTAAATAAAAGCATCTCTTGATGTTTAATACATGTCAAATAATGGAAATACGCTGTTATTAAAAATGTTGGTTTCCCAAAGTGACTCAGAATTGACTTGTTTTCCTTCCTGCACAGGGAGATCTATCTGGCTGTACAATGGCCCCCCAGCAAGATGCGGGGCGGTGAATAATTTAATAATTGCACAAAAACATTTTGAACGTTGACAAAGCGCATAAAAATAACCTTTCAGTTATAGCTTATAGTCATCCCCTCCACTTTTTCCTTATAATTTCAAAGGTCAGAAACAAAAATAAAATGCTTTTGAACAGTGTGTAAAAAGAGTTTTATGAAAAGCAGTCCTGATTAATTTTATATATCTGACCTCTTTACTCCAGAGAACAAGAGCAGGAGGCTCTATCTAACCAGTTGTCAAATTCTGAATTTTACTCACAGCTGTTATGAGAAGCTGTGGTCCCGCCATGACCTGGCATAAACATTTAGAGCGCTGCCGGGCAAATAGCTATACTTGGTTATCTGAACCAACTGGAGTTATTTCTATAAGGAAGAGTATTATGGGTTGAACATTATGATTTCATGTAACTGTGCCTTGAGAACACACATACCAGTTAATCGGAAAGATCTAAGATTTTGTTCGTCTCGTGTTCTTCACAAGTCATTTGAAGTGCTAAGAAAAATCTGCGAGTGGACCTAGATTTGAGTCTGGGCACTGTGATCGACTCACCATCCAGAGCAGAAGAGGTTTTGCCCTCTGTCACTAGGGATGAAACGAGCTTATTCCATTCTCTTGACTGTCAGGGTTCCTGCGATGCTCAAAAAAGGTAACATGGCATTCTTTGTAAATTGCAAAGGCCTTTGCACGTGACAGATTTTATTTATCAATGGTGTAAGTCCAAGGGGATGGTAGGCTTATGGTAGAAATGAAAATAAGAAAGGAGGAAAAGTGAAATATATTTTTGAGTGGGCACTACGTAATAGGCATTTAAAAATTTTTCAGCACAGTTAGTTCTTCCAATATTGGGAATAAAGTAATACGCGATCATTCATTCAATTTCCGAATCAGAGTAAACATCACGCACTTAAGATCGCATAGACAGTGAGCACCGAAGCTGGTGCTGTTCCCGTCTATCGTCTGTCTTTCCAGACAGAACATGTTTTCTCCTTCAAACACAGTTCCACGACAAAGAGGCTGATATACATATTTATTTGCTCATTTGTTTGTTCAACAAACATTTTCTTTGGCTTTGTTGAATTTTTGTTTAAAGGAAGTTTTTTTTTTTGAATTTTTATTTGAAGGAAGTTTACGAAGTTTTTAGTTTTTGAGTTTTGTTTTTAAGATTTTGGTAGGAAAATTTGCATCCTGTAATAGAGCAAAACACCCCTGTCTCTCTCAAATGTTATAATCTTTGTAATTACTTTAAAGAAATAGTAACTTTTTTATTGCTTTAAAATTTTGTTTTTCTTTTCTTTTTTTATGATAGGCCCATGCTTTATTCAATAAACTGTCATGCTGCTAAGAATATAAGTCCCCTGAGGGGCACCTGGGTGGCTCAGTCGGTTGAGCGTCTGGCTTTGGCTCAGGTCACGATCTTGAGGTTCGTGGGTTCAAGCCCCGCTTCAGGGCTAGCTCAGAGCCTGGAGCCTGTCTTCAGATTCTGTGTCTCCCTCTCTCTCTGACCCTCCCCTGCTCACGATGTCTCTCTCTCTCTCTAAATAAAACCTTAAAAAGATTTTTAAAGAACATAAGTCCCCTGAAGACGGGGTCTGCACGGTGAACACTCACTGTAAAACCAGTTTATCCTACAGAGATCTTTCAACTTTTCTGTCAGTGATTTCATGTTGACCAGTTCGACCCGTAAGAATAACTTTGCTACAATGCTTTAATAGACCCTTTGTCTGTTCAACTTATCTGACCTATCCAGTTCGCCAGGCCTTTTAAAAAATTCCAGTGTAGTTAAGATACAGTGTAATATTCGTTTCAGGTATAATATAGTGATTCAACAATGCCTTATATCACTCCTCGTCAAGGTAAGTGTGCCCTTAATCTCCTTCATCTATTTCACCCATCCTCCAACCCACCTCCCCTCTGGTAACCATCAGTGTGTCCTCTATAGTTAAGGGTTTGTCTTTTGGTTTCTCTCTTTTTTCTTCATGTGTTCATTTGTTTTGTTTCTTAAATTCCATAGATGAGTGAAATCATATGGTATTTGTCTTTGACTGACTTAATTTGCTTAGTATTATACTCTCAAGCTCCATCCATATTGTTGCAAATGGCAAGATTTCATCCTTCTTTATGGCTAAATAATATTCCTGTGTGTGTGTGTGTGTGTGCGTGTGTGTGTGTGTGTATCAATCACATTTTCTTTATCCATTCATCTATCAATGAATACTTAGGCTGCTTCCATAATCTGGCTATTGTAGATAATGCTGCAATAAACATAAGGGTGCATGTGTCCCTGTGAATTAGTGCTTCTGTATTCTTTGGGTAAATGCCCAGTAGTGTGATTGCTGGATCACAGGACCATTCTATTTCTTAGTTTTTGAAGAAACTCCATCCTGGTTCCCACAGTGGCTGCACCAGTTTGCATTCCCAACAACAGTGCGAGAAGGTTCCTATTTCTCCACATCCTTGCCAACACTTGTTATTTCTTGTATTTTCAAGTTTAGCCATTCTGAAGGTGTGTGGTTTGATTCACATTTTCCTGATGACAAGTGATGTTCAACACCTATTCATGTGTCTGTTGGCCATCTGGGTGTCTTCTTTGGAGAAAAAGCCTAAGTATTAAGGAAATATTTACCATTGTTCTTTTTTCCCTTAAGTGCTTGTATTTCCTCAGTTAGCCTTGCACTATTATAACTAACTTTTATTTATCTGTTTGTGTATTTTTATTGAGATATAACTGACATATAACAGTACATTCGTTTCAGGAATATAACACAATGACTCAGTATTTGTATCTATTGCAAAATGATGACTATACCCAACCTAGTTAACATGTGTCTCCGTGTTCCATAAACATCTAGTCTTTGTCAACATGAAGTTGTGGTTCTTTGTTCTGCCGAGGAAAGAGAAATGACAAAAATGCAATCCTGTGCTTGTGGAATTAAAAATTCACGATCTCCAGTTGATTCTTGGCGTTTCCTGCTGAGGGAAGGGGGAAGGATAATCGAAAACACCAGGAAACAGATGATCTGCTAGGGGGATTCTTAGACCAATGATGAAGTTTTCTAAGTCGCTGCCATTTCTAGTTAGTGAAGAACCACACAGAAACCTTTGTTGTTTTTTTGGTTGGAATAAAAGGAGACTGGCCGTGCTCCGCTTGGTAACTGGAGCCTCAGGAATATAGAGAGTCATTGAGAGTGCGGGCTCTTGAATCAGAAGGCTCCTGGCCACACCTGCCAATGGGATGTACTTGGAAAGTTACTTCTTCAAGTTCCAACTTGCTTATCTGTACAAGAAACTTTTAACTGTACAACCGGAATAAACCTACACTCCCAAAGTTGTTAAGAAGATTAAATGAATGGGGGCCTCTGTGTGTGCGTGTGTGTCTGTGTGTGTTTACCTTGTGTCTGATGTGTGTTAAGTGCTTAACACAAGGCTGCTTGGCAAGCACTTCTCCAAAGATCACAGTTATAACTGACTTGAGGACTCTGGATTTAATCACACCTAAATGGTTACTCTGAATGTCAGCTTCGATTGCAAAGGGCAGCTGGTCCAGAGGGTCTGTCTGCTGACTGATCAGGCTGAGTTTAGGGATCTCTTAGATTGACAGTGGATTATCTTACTCTTTTAAAAATTTTTATATGTTTTTTATTTATTTTTGAGAGACAGAGAGAGACAGTGTGAGCAGGGGAGGGTCAGAGACAGAGGGAGACACAGAATCTGCAGCAGGCTCCAGACTTTGAGCTAGCTGTCAGCACAGAGCCTGATGCGGGGCTTGAACCCACAAACCATGAGATCATGACCTGAGCCAAAGTCGGATGCTCAACCGACTGAGCCACCCAGGCGCCCCTATCTGACTCTTTTTAAGCTGAATTCCCGGTAACAATTCTTATTTATGCTGTTCTTATGAAAGGGTGTGGCAGAAAAAAAGCCTAGCTAACTAAGGGTATAAATTGCTTGATATCTGGAAAATTATATTTTGGTGACTCTGTCCTTAAAATGCTCCTTTTCCCCTGGCAAATTCCTTTTCCTTACAGTTGTTACGTTCACGGAATGCTCATGCTGTATCGGACACTGTTCTAAGTGATTCTTGTGAATTAACTTATTCTTCTAAAACCCAGTGGGGTGGGTCCTGCTATGGGGCATCTATTTGGTGTGACCTGCTGACTCAGGGAGTAACATGAACCACAAGAAAAGGCCAACGCTGCCTGGGGCTATTGCTTTACGAGAGCTGCAGGTAAGGACACCGAGGCGCGAAGCACTAACTAACCTGTCCAAGCAGGAGGTTGACGCTGAGGTCCGAGCACAAGCTCCTGGGCTCCAGAACCTAGCAGGCATCCCTCCCTAAAACCAACCACTTCCATACGTTTTAATGAACATAATGAAATCGACACCTGTCTCCATGAGTGAGCGACAGGTGTTTGGTGACCGGTACGTCCCCTGGGCTTGGGACAAAGCAGACCTTTCCCTTGGTGCAAGAAGAGCTGGCTGGGGCAAGAGGGGCCGTAAGCTCTGGGTTTCAGGGCATGACATCAGCTTGCTATGTGCTCTAAACAAATGACTCTTTAATCCTTAGTTTTCTCATCGGTAAATGAGGTTTTAGACAAGATGATCTGAAGGGACTCTCCTCGTTCTTTTTTTTTTTATTCAAAGATAAAGAGACAGAGCATGAGCATGAAGGGCAGAGAGAGGGGGAGACACAGACTCCGAAGCAGGCTGCAGGCTCTGAGCTGTCGGCACAGAGCCCGATGTGGGGCTCAAACTCACAAACCATGAGATCACGACCTGAGCTGAAGTCAAACACTTAACCGACTGAGCCACCCAGGTGCCCCAGGACTCTCTATAAGTAAGTGGTGTCCCCTGTCCCCGGGACACCACTCTCTACAAGTAAGTGATGTTTCAGTCTGGGAGTTGTAAAATTAAGCAAAACTGTCCTACTGTTGATTAAAGTGACCAGTAAAGATGGCCACTGACAAAACAGCCTATCCAGGGTGGAAAGGAGCCGTTGTGATTGTTTTAGTTTTGTTTTGTGTTTCCCCCCAGCAGTCTGGCCCAGATCACTCCACTGGATTAGTAAGCTGTCCCCTTGAACATCAAGGAGCTGGGTGGGGGTGTAACACAGAGCAGGTATGTTCTGACAGTGCTGAAGGGAAGGCAGGAAAACAGAGAAGTTTGGGGCTTCAGGCACTGCCTGGGAAGGTGTCAAGGATGGTGGGGCACAAGCAAAGGCCCTGGGGTTGGTGGGGAGAAAACTGTGGGGAGTCGCTATGTTGTACTTATTCCCAGAGCACTGTTTTGTGGAGCTTTCCTTTCTTCAATGACCAAATGTCTGGGAGCTGACACGTCACTTAGGTTGGCCAATATCAGAATACTTCCTTGGGGATTTTTTTTTAATGACTGAAAGATAAAAGGGTGGTAAGATGGGAGGTCCAGGACCTGCCAGCAAGTTCATTCTCCAATTTGTGGAGGAAATGAACTTGAGAGACTAACCCTGATCTGCAAAGGGAAGCACATCCTGGTAATATTGGAGTCTGATTCCATTTATTCCAGAAGCCACGCTCACACCTGTTTTTTCCTAATGTAACCACTTATTGGACTCTTTGGGCAAACAAACAAACAAACAAACCCACTCCGTGTGTCTAAGCTAGCTTTTGTTGCATTTCTATAGCACAGAGAAAGGAAATAATGAGAACAATTCAATTCACTAATAATTGGATTCAAGTCAATTAGACTCTGAACCCAGAATTCATGAACGACCTAAGGAAGCATGCAAAATTTTATTGGTTGTTGCATTTTTCTGTTGTAAAGATGCGTGGCTTCCATCAGCTTCTCCAAGGGGGGTAGGAACCAAGGAAGATGAAGACGATTGGACTGGGGAGCCTGGGTGCGGGGGCGAGACCGGGGCTGCAGGAGATCAGCAAGCAGCCACTGACGGCCCCCAGCACACAGTGAGCGCCTGCTGAGCTCCAGATGCCACACTGGGCACACAAAGGACACGGCCTCAAGCAGGGCACATCTTGTGGGCGAAAGACACAGTCAGAGTGAAACAGAATGGAGTGATTTTTGTAACAGGCACACAGTGTGGGCCCCTGTGGGAAGCAGGAGCTGAGGGCTATTTCTTGCTAGGGGTTTGGGAATGTGGAGCAACGTGGTGGGCGCGGGTGTGAGGCTCCCAAGGCTGGGCATGGCATCGTCCACTGGCGCAGCCTAGCGGCTGGGAACTCTGTTTCTGGTATCGGCCAAATGGGCTGAAGTCCTCCCTGGTCCACATACTGGCTGTGGGACTTTGGACCTGGCATTGCTGAGCCTGAATGTCCCCGTTTATACAAGTGAAATAATAATAGTATCGACCTCACGGGGTACAAGGAGGGTCACAACAGGTAGTACAGAACGAGGGCTCAATAAAAGGTGGCCATTGTGGTGGTGGGTGTTCAATAGGGGGAGATGATGGAGCAGAGTCCTGGCCAAGAGCGAAGTGAGGACAAGGCAGAGGGAGGCAGGGTGCACTATGACTGGGAGCAGCAAATGTGCTTACTTAGAACGGGCATCCATCAGAGGACTTTGCAGAGGGAAACTGGGATGCTTTGGGGGCCAGGCGTGGGAATTTGGAAGGCGGCAGGTGGCCCTGAAAATGTGTTATGCAGAGGACTAACATGATTGGAGCTAGATGTTGAAATGAAAACTGGCTGCAGGGGGCAGGAAGCACAGCCCGGGGGGAGATGGTGGTGACAGGGGAGGGAGGGCAGGGTAGCCCACTGGTCAAGAACTTAGACTCTGGGGTCAGATACACCTGGTTTCAACTCCTGCCTCTCCCCTTCACTATTCAGAGCACTTTGAAAAATATACTCAAATTCTCTAAGACAATAAATTCTTTAATATGATGGGGGGAGTAGTATTTACCTCCTGGCGTCCTTGTGAGCTATAAATGAGATAATGCAAGTCAATGGGTTAATTTCCCTGTTTACGTGGCACATAGAAAAAGTGCATTTTTAGTTGCTATTATGATTATAATCTTGGAGAACAACAAAGAAGTATTTCTCCCGAGACTGGATCTTTCCTAGACAAGGTCTAGAGATGAGGCAGGCCCAGGCGGCTCTACTCCCATTGCCAGTACCCTTCCCCACTTAGTACTCTTAGTATTTGTAGGTCTTTGTGGTTTATGTGACTCTGGGTGTTGAAAGGCCCACAGCAGACGGACACCCAGGCTTGGCTGTCGCTTGGACTCAGAAGTGGCCATTGTGACAGCAATGCTTGCTTCTGTGTGTTGTGGCCACCAGTCCTTTCCAAGAACAAAGGCTAAATAATTAGGCTTGTCACTTAAAATGGGCAAGATCTCTGTGACGTTTGTAGTGTCATTCCAAGATAGGGAAATATCGTTTCAAATGGAAAGTGAATTGTAGGCTAAAAAAATGAGAACTCATCTCTTCCTTTTTGAAATCCAGGCCCATAACGATTGATTCTCATTTGAAAATACTGAAGAGGAATTAGAAAGGAAAAGAGGTTTTCTAAAGCGGGTGTTTCAGACCGTGGGGCTGGTATATGCCGCGTCATGCCTCCTATCGTTTGACTTCGTTCACTCAGCTTTCTTCCAGAAGCTTTCCTTCAATTGCACTCTTCTTTCAATTTCGTCTTTGAATTTCAATTTCTTCTTCCCACGCAATCTGCTCCCTTTAAATGCTTTAGGCATTAGAAAGACCCAGGCTAACATCCGGGGAAGAACTGATACACACATGGCAATGGTCTGATGGTTACTAATTTCTGTGCAATTCATGTTGGCGATGATGATGATGATAAACATTTATAAGGTTCTCACTATTTTCTGGGCACTGTTCTCAGAGCTTTATGTTTTATTAACTCATTTGATCCTAGCAACCCTATGGCTGAGGTAACACTGTTACTTTAGTTTGCAGATGAGGAAACTGAGGCACAGAGAGGTTAAACAATCTGGTCAAGTTACAGAGCGCTAGGGAGATAGGGCGATACAATCTGTCGATCGTCTATCTTTAACCACGGTTTTTTGATGACCAAATCCATCGCATTCTTGTGATTTTATGTTGCTAGCATGTTACCTTATCACCTAAATTAAGATTAACAATCACCTCTGTAACAGTTTCATTAAAATTTCACAAGATAGGAAGACAAACTGGCAGGACATAGAAACACAGCAGACTCTAAAATTACCTCAGCGCACGCCACGGAGAGGTCAAGGCTCTTCATTAGAACGATGGACGCCATCTTCAATATTCCTGGCCCATTACGTTCCTTTCACTTCTAGGTAATTTCCTCCTTCCCTCGTGGCCCCTCAGTTTCCTTCTTCTTTCTATTTTCTCACCTATTTCTTTCATTCTCTCAGCCAACATGCCTTCCTACTGCTAAGTGCTGTAGCACAAATTAGTCTTCTTCCTGGAAAAGAAGTAACAAACAAATTTACCTCGTTAGGGGTCTTTCTTGTATACCTGGGAGTGTTATGTCAAATAGGCCAATAGTATTTAGACTGACACCCATTTTGATGTGTGGGTTCTTTCTCTGAAACAAGCAACTCTTCTACGCCAGCCGGGTGCCCTACCATTCAACTCCATTTTGACCCTGTTTCTCTGGAGACAGCATCGGATCCCAGAGGTTGAGGGCTTGCTCCCGTAAGTGGTACCCACTTCAAATGCCAGTCTCAAAGCTAGTGTGTTCCCTGTACTTCGGACATGGTGGTTGTAAATGAGACTCCTCACAATCCCCTTTTTGGTTTTGATGAGTTGGCTAGAGCAGCTCACAGGATTCAGGAAACCAGTTTATTCACTCAATTACCAGTGTATCACAAAGGCTTTAAAGGATGGGAATCAATAGCCCAATGAAGAGATACATAGGACGAGGTCCTGAGAACAAGGGCTTCTGTCTCAGAGCAGCTTGGGGCCGTGCACAGAGGCACACAGGTGCACGCTGGTTCACCACGCTGGAAGCAGTTGAACCAAGTCCTTCTGGGTTTCTACAGAGCCGCTACCTGATTACATCACTGGCCACTGGGTGATTGAACTCAATCTCAGGATCCTCTCCCTTCCCCAGAAATCAGAGGGGGAGGGAGGAAACGAAAGTTCCAACCCTCCCATCACTGGTCAGCTCCCCTGGAAACTAGCCTCCAACCTTGGGTTAGGCTTCCAGAAGGTCACCTCATTAACATAACCAAAGTCACTTTCTCAATGTCATCACTTAAGAAATTCCAAGGATGCCACAAACTGGGATAAAGACCATAAATTTATTATAAGTTGTGTATATTTTTTGCTCTATGCTATAGGGTGTGTACGTGTGTGTGTGTGTGTCTGAATATGAAACGATTAGCGGAACTTTTCTTAAGAAGAAAAAAGAGGGGGGTTTTGTTTGGTTTGGTTTTGTTTGCATTGCCTTTAAATTCTAATCTCTTATTATTGTTATTTTTTTAAATAAAAAGAATTAGGGATGCCTGGGTAGCTCAGTTGGTTAAGCATCTAACTCTTGATTTAGGCTCAGGTCATGATCTCACAGTCGTGAGATTGAGCCCGCACAGGGCGCCGTGCGAAGCGTGGAGACTGTTTGGGATTCTCCCTCTCCTTCTGCCCGTGCTCCTCCCCTGTAAGGTCACTGCAGATATTAGTGAAGATGAAGTCACCCCAAAGTAGGTTGGGCTCTAATCCCTTGTAACTGGTGCCCTTATCAAAAGGGGGAAATTTGGACACAGAAACAAGCGTCCTGGGAGAACGGGGTGTGAATGTTAAGGAAGAAATGAGGGTGATGCTTCTGGTGAGGATTTGGGATGATGCTCGGGTAGTCCTGAGCCTTCGACCAAGAAAGAATTCTTGAAGACGTCTTTGGTGCAAAAGGGTGATTTAATTAAAGCAGGGGACGGACCCTGGGGGCAGAAAGAGCTGCACTGGAGTTGTGACGAATGGCTGATTTTATACTATGGAGTTGGGGAGGTAGAGTCAAAAAGGAGGCCTCCACTGCGATGTGCTAAAGAGGACTCTTAAAATGCCCGAGGTCTGGCTATTGTCAAGCTAAGGTTGTTTTTTCTCTAGTAAGGTATTAACATTAGGATGACAGAGGGTTCCTGGAGGAATTTAAAAAAATTTTTTTAATGTTTCATTTATTTTTGAGAGAGACACACACAAACAGCATGAGCAGAGGAGGGTGAGAGAGAGAGGGAGACACAGAATCCGAAGACAGGCTCCAGGCTCTGAGCTGTCAGCACAGAGCCTGACGCGGGGCTCGAACCCACGAACTGAGAGATCATGACCTGAGCCGAAGCCGGATGCTCAACCGAGCCCCCCAGGCACCTCTCCTGGAGAAATGTTCTACTCTGTATTTGCTTTGAGTACTTGTCAATGGGCTGCAGGTTATGAGGGAACTGAATTCCACCTGCCATTTCCTTCTTGCCCTTGTTGAGGGGTGATGACGGGGCTCCAAGAAACTGAATCTGTAGGTTTCTGGAGACTAGGCTATTGATCAGATTGCCTTTTTCTTGTAATTTACCAAGACATTTGTAAACTGATGGAGACCCCTGCCCTGTGTGACTGTGATCTCTGTCAGTCAGCCATTGTCTTCTTTCCTCTCCGTTGTCCTTGGGCAGCCAGGAGTGCCTGAGGAATATCACCCACCTCCCACCTGGGGGGAGGGATGGTTGCTAGGTCGTATTTGCCCTCAGCCAAGCCTCAAGCTCCCTCATCACTTCTACAGGCCAAGAAATGTCAAAGACAAATCACTACAAGCTAGGAGAACGGATTCTCCCTCGGAGTCTTCAGAAGGAACCAATTCTGCCAACAACTTGATCTTGGACTTCGTGCCTCCTGAATCGAGGCGATTAATTTCTGTCTTTAAGCTACTCAGTCTGTGGTGCTTCGCTTCAGCAGCAACAGCAAACTCCTACACCAGGGCAACTGGAGAGGGTCCATACCTAGGGTTCCCCATCCTAGCAGTCAGGATCTGGAGCTTGGAGAAAACCCAAGCCATCTGAAAATAATGTAGAAAAGAGAGCCTAGTATTTTGGTGCATAAAGAAGTCCTTGAGGACTTCAGCTCTTCAGAATGGATATGTCGAAACTACATAACAGGGAAAAAAACAGCCACAAACTTTCGGTTAGGATTCCGCTGGGTTTCAGAGAGTTGGGTGAGGCTGCTTTCAGATGGTGTTTGCCCTTTATGAACAGTGGGGGTTGGGCTGGGGACTGAAGACATCTGTCAATGAGGATGCATTAACTTTCATGCTATGTTGTGGCAATATTCTCAAATCTAGTGGTTTTTAATGGCATATGTATACCTTGTGCTTGAGCCATATGCCCAACATAGCTCACCAGGAATCTTCGCTCATCAGGGTATGAGGAAGGTGGGCTCTCCATCTTAAAAGGTGCTCCCAGAGTCCCCACAGCACAGGATATGATACACAACAAATCACATACTAGCTCATTTTTGAGAGCGAGAAAGAGACTGGGGGCGGGGGGCACGCGAGGATTTGAAACAACTCCCTGCACTGACAGCAGTGAGTTGAGCCTCATGGGGGGGCTTGAACTCATGAACCACAAGATCATGACCTGAGCCGAAATAAGATGCTCAACCAACTGGGCCAGCCAGGTGCCCCTAACACACTAGCTCTTAAGGCTTCACTTCCACTCATGTTTCACTGACCAAAGAAAAACTTCAAGGGGGCGAAGCCCTCCCAGATCCCCAGAAAACAGAGAACCAGGACCTTCTGGTGAATGGCACCAGCAAACTGCCACAAGATCTTAAGAACCACACATCCCAGGCATTAGTTTTACGGATTAGGAAAGCAGAATCCAGTGATGTGAATTTTGCCAACTGAGTCCTAGCTATTCTGTGGCAGCCCCGGCAGCCCGGATGCTGTGCTCCTTCTATTCCATGTGCTCCCTCTTTCACAGTTCAGTCAAATCAAGTACAGTTGTATGGACCACATACATTTATTATCTAAGGGCCCCTTTGTTCTCTAAACTGTACGTGACACACATAAAACCAATCTTGGTTGTGAAACAATGACATCTGTCTAGGATGAACGTATTAACGCACTCTAGAATTTAATAGCCATCCAATAAGAATTCCCTAGTGTTCCCTCCCCCACCAATTTAAAAGGACTCTTAAAGGGTATTTTAACATTTCTAAATCTACCACATTTTTATCATCTCTGTATCTGTAGTTTCTTTTTAAATTTTTTAAATGATTTATTCATTTCTGAGAGATAGAGATTATCCGTAGCTTCTAAAGATGCCCACAACCCCACTGCATTCTTGGGTTAATGAAAATAATCAGCATAAAGCTAACTAGAGTAGTTGACATAGATATTTTAAAACATTTTTTGTCCAATAAGCAGAGAGCACCTGAAAGCTCATGCTGGATTCTTCTGGATTCTTCCTGATGTGCCTTTGCCATTGGTGATTTTCATCTGTATCCATTCACTGGGGTAAACCATAAACATCAGAATCTAACAGCTTGTCTGAGTTCTCCAAGTCTTTCTAGGGAATCACTGAACCCGAAGATGGTCTCAGGGACCCCAACAAATCTCCCAAGTGGCAAAAAGAGGCATTCAAAAACAATTCCTCAGATGAATCAGCCATCAGGAAGAGAAAAGATGTTGGAAAGATGCTGTGAGTGAGGCAAGCGAGTGAGGACCAGCCTGTTAGAACTGGCAGAATGCCTGACCAGGACGGTCTGGGGTCAGAGAGGATGCTTCGATGGACATTAGCGTGGACACAAACAATCGGTCCACACAGTTTACTAACGGTGTACCTGAAGGTGATCTGGAGGTTAATGTCCACTGCAGGAGAGAGTAACAGCACAGCTTCGAACTGGACAGTAAAAGAGGACTTTTAACCAAAGGTAATTATTTGCTTATTTGCTAAACCACTGCTTTTCCTAATCATTCTGTTAAAAACAAATGTTAATGGAGAGTTGCCCCAGGTTATAAAACAGGAGACGTGTGAAATGCACACACGCCGCCTTTGTGAAGGTGCAAATGCGTCGGCAGTTAACAATTGGCAGTAATTAAGGTTGCTACTTTCTCAAACAATTGGTTACTTTTGGGAAAGAGAAGTAGAAACATCATCAAGTTTAATGAATTTGCCAACTGTTCCTACTGCATATTTGAATTTGTGTAAGTCTGTATATAATCAATCAGTGAATAAAAATAAACTTTCAATTAAAAGGAGAGAAAGCCCACTAACTACTTTTATAGATTTATTTGAATGTTCTTTGTGGAGCAAACATTTCCTTTTTGATTGGAGAATGTCCCAAGCGCCAGTTTGTACACGGACTGGTTCTCTTGCAGAGAGTCACTGCTATTTGAATCTTGAAGTACTCATTCATTTTAAATGAGGTAATAGGCTAAGTTGCTTTGCTGTAAAGTGCGCTGCAAAAAGTAAGCAGCTATACTTTAAAAACAATGTTTATTTATTTATTTTTGTAGAGAGTGAGCAGGGCAGGGGCAGAGAGAGAAAGACAGAATCCCAAGTAGGCTCAGGAACATCAGCACACAGCCCAGTGCTGGACTTGAACTAACAAACTCTAAGACCATGCCTTGAGCCCAAACCAAGATGCTTAACCCACTGAGCCACCCAGGGGCCCCAGCATTACTATTCTTTTTTTTTTTTTTTTTACATTTTATTTATTTTTGAGAGACAGAGCATGAACAGGGGAAAGGCAGAGAGAGAAAGAGACACAGAATCCGAAGCAGGCTCCAGCCTCTGAGCTAGTGGTCAGCACAGAACCCGACGCGGGGCTCGAACCCACGAACCATGAGATCATGACCTGAGGTAAAGTCAACCAACTGAGCCACCCAGACACCCCTGCTAGTTATTCTTATGGGCAGTGGCCCACGGTATCCTGTGTATAGCTTCTCAAGCATCATGTTTTTTCCATCCCAAGTATAGCTTCTCGGTAAATGATGTCATGAGTTTGAGTTTGATGAGATGTGATCTGTGGTCTGGTGGGCAAGAACAGGCTGGGCAGACAGGAAGGGCTGAAGCCCTAAAAGGTATTTGTCCACAAGAGTGGGGAAGCCACAGGCGTGAGGGGATAAGTCAGGGAGTATTCTGGCAGACAGAACACAGAGTCCATGGGTTATAGCAACTGAGTGATGTGATACCTGGAAATATGTTGACTTTGGGACAGGCAGTACAGAGCCATGCTGCACAGTAAACAGGTTACAAACATGGCCAGGGGTCACAAAGACAAAGACTTGCATTTTGGTTTTACCAATCAAAGACTGTATGGTTTGGGCTAACTGAAAGTCTCCAGCTCTGAATTTCTCAAATATAAAATAGGATAATAGCAACCTCCAGAATGAGTTATTGTTAAGATAAACTTTGACAGTATGTGTAAGGCATCAACACAGTGCCTGGCAAACATTAAGTGCTCATTCACTGTCAGCTCATATATATTTACAATGACTATTTTCAAGTCGGAATCCATGGGTTTCGTCTGTGAGGAGCAAGCAAAGTCTCCCAGGGAGGAGGGAGAGGAGGAAGGGAGTAGAAAAGTGGTGGGGCCAGACCCGCAGACCACAGGCTGCCATGTGAAGGAGGGTGCGCAAAGCCTGGGTGGGAGAGACACGTTTGCTCTTCACGTTGCTGCTGTGGACGGTGAGTCTTCTGAACCTCACTTGTGCCCAAGAAAGTTCAGCAGATAGTGTTTTGAGGCTTTGCTGAGCGTCATCCAAGCACTGATCTCTTCCTTATCAGCCTGGTACACTTCTATGACGCCTGACCAAGGGTGTGTGGTGGCTTCTGGACGCACAGAGAAGCAGAGGTCGTGTGGGAGGAAAGACCCCAGCGTGGACATTTCAGAGGAAGTGAACAGAGGGACGACGTACCCCACTACAGGGTGTCAGAGGTAATGAGACACTTACAGTGCTCAGGATCCTCTGCCAATGGACTCAGCGCTTCATCTGACTGAGAATGATCTTAATTATTCTTCACATTTGGGCAAAACAGACCCAGCCACTTGCAGAGGACACACGGGCCATAAAATGTACTCAGCGAGCACGAGGAAAGAGCCTCTAGGAAATACAAAGCATTGGCGTCAGCGCTTCCTTCCCAGATCTGGGTAGGAACAGCCCCTCTAACTAACGAAGGCAATGATGCTGAGGCAGTGTCACTCAGGCGGCTAAGTGGGCAGCTCTGAGGCCACACGGTTCATTGTTACCATGGGTGAGCCTTACCATGGTAACGATGAACAGCAGAGATGGGCCTCATGCTGAGAAAGAAGAACTTGGAAAAATGGAACAGATGGCCTGTTGTCTGTTTCTACTTTGGTCATGACAGATGAGCAATGGATCCAATTATATCACTGGAAGGGGAGAGCCATCTAAGACATTAGTGATCTACGGGGCTGGCTGTGGAGTCCTGGAGTGGCACCAGGTGTGTGCAGGCAGTACTGGCTCTGGGGTAGCTATGCTACTACGGACAGGCTCCAAGGAGTCGCACCCTGGACCACACATCACTTGGGGAAGGAAGTGAGGATGGAGGGGGTTTCCACCAAGCCCAGCAGACGGTTCCCGCAGTCTGTGTGGACAATGAGGAGGAGGACACTTCACCAGCACCAGAGAAGACTGAATAAGAGAAAAAAGCCTTCATTCTTTATCCTTTTGTCAAAGAAAGATTAAGTACTCACTTGTCGATCTGAGTGATAATCACCCAGTGATGCTTCAAGTGTTTCCCGTGAACGTTGGAAAGAGAGATGATTATTTTATATTAAAGGAAATGATGAGCATATGTCCTAGAAGAGCTTTCTTTAAAGTTGGATTTGTAGTGCACTGTTATGTGTAACTCAATAAAAGGTTTCCGGTCAAATACATTTGGACAATCTTAAGTTAAACAGGTCTCTTCATGAAAGGATCTCAGTCTTCATGACATCAATTATGGATATCCAAACGCAGCATATACAATACGGCATTCCCTAAGCTTATTTAAGGTTGTAGTACTTTTTATCTGGAGTATTTCACTGAAGAGGGGGCAGAGGTATATTTCAGACTAATGTTTTGCAGAAACCCCCCTTTTTTTGTTTGTTTTTGTTTTTAGGAGGGGAGGGGGGCAATGAGAGAGAGGGAGAGAGAAAATCCAGTGCGAAACCTGACACAGGGCTAGATCTCATGACGGAGAGGTCACGACCTGAGCCAAAATCAGAGTCAGACAGACGCTCAACCAACTTTGGAAAGGGGTCCCTTAGGGCCCTTTAGGAATAATTACAGTTCAGAATAATTACAGTTCACCGCAAAAATGGTTGGGAGTTTACTGATCTGTTTAAGACCAGGAAAAGTTCCTTACTTGTACTTTCTCCATGTATAAAATGAGAACAATACCCTAGTTTGAGTTATTTTTCATGAAATCCTCCATGCATGTGCTCAACATCATTCTGACTCCATTAATGTTTCGAGCATGAAATAAAAGCAGACTCATGAACGTTTTCCCCAACAGGAGAGACCCTAAATGGAAATGAAAGTCATCTAGTGATTGACATATACCACTTTGTATTTTAGAAGGCTTAATTCCAAATGCCTCGACGTTCTCAAGAACTTGGCTGAAAAACGCTCTACCCTTGGCATAGGGTAATGCTCTGTTCAATTAAATAGTTAATATATTCATCCCCTAGTAATCTTTTGCAGTAATAGTACAGCACATTCCCAATCAACAACGTGATAAAGAAGTTCTGCCTCAGAAAGCTTTTCCCAAATAACGCAGGATTAATGGCTCTGCACCGCCACCCCTCCCGCCGCCATGTACGCTAGGAAAATGTATGCAATTACATATGTTTTCACATCACTAATAATCAAATCAGCCTAGAAATTCTTCTGCTTTGCTTGTGTTCTTGTGGCGCCAAATTGATAGCAGGCCTCTAGCTCAATATTTAATGAATCGTCTCAGGAAATCTTCACCGATAATGAAAAGGACAACGGAGCCCATGGTGAGGCAAGCTCACGGCTGAAAATATTACAATTGGGTTTGGTGAGTGTGACCTAGAAAGGAACGTGCTGGCTCGGAGGCTGTCGGTGTTCAGGGCGCTCTGCAGAGGAGCGGGCTGCTGCAGAATCTGCCAAGTCCATGGCCTCAGAGCTGCCTCTTTAGCACTGGGCAGAGCTGCAGTGGTTGGGCGAGGAGATGAATGAGCAGGGTCAGGTGGAGGGAGAGAAGGCTGCAGAGAGGCAGGATCCAGACCGAGGGCGAGGAGGTGAGATCCAGGCTCTGCATCAAGCATTCCTGCCATTTGCTGCTCCCCTGAGCTGCAGTCCCTGCCTTCCAGGCTACACCTTGTAAATCACAAGCCAGAGCGGCCTTGGGGCCACTGGGTCTGCTAATGTGCTCTGTATATTGCACCGAGAGCTGCCCACTCAGACGACCTCCACAAATCTTGTTACTCGGTGGTGAGGGCGCTGGGGAAGTTAAGTGTTGTATTTGGAAAGAAAAATTAATCATCCAAACTAAGTGGGAAGATTCTGGTCTGAGGCAGTAAAAGCGTTATTAAAAGAGAAGGAAGAGGTAACAGGGGAGTGTGGGGAAGGATGTTCATATATTTGTGTTAAAGAACGAAATTCAACTTGGTAAAATTTAAAGATCTTATTGGCTGAATTCAATAATTCATGGACTGGGCAGCATCCCATTGAGCAGACAGAAAACAGCTCTGAGAAGATGAACACAACGGGAGACTTTTACAGGCAAGAATGAGGAAAGAGTGGACGGTCTCCATCCTCCCTTTGGGGGACGGAAGGAATGACAGGGGATTGCCTCATCAGCGCTGACCAGGTAATTCTAGATTGACTGGCGACAGGTTAACGCTCCGGGAGAGGCTGAGATTACATTTAGGTATTGTCTTGTTTTCCTGGTGTTGGACTTAGCACAAGCGACTCCATCTTGGGGCTACTGTCTCTTTCTGAACAATATGTGACTCTGGTTGTATTTGGGAATTCAAGCCCAATGTTTCTTCCTGTTCAGGGTTGTGAATAATAGTCTCGATGAGGTAATAAGGTAATAATGAAAGTTATAATAATAGCAACCATTTATTGAGTACTGTGATATTTCAGGCACTGTGCTAAGGGCCTCCTGGGCTTCACTTCCTCCCATTTTTACTATACACAGGCACTATTATTGCCCCCATTTTACTTATTAGGAAACTGAGGCTCAGAGAGTTTGAGCAGCTTAGTCAAGTTCACATAGCTAGCTGCAGTAGAGCTCTGATGATGGGTACTCTCAAACCACAAAGCTGTACTCATGATAAGTCAAAACATTGGGGGTGAGGGGGCAAAACTGATTTTAGTGAGAACACTTATTTCTTGCTGTCATGGAACGTATGCTTAGAAAGAGAAGATAAAGTATTTCAAATAGTAAATTAAGGGTTTACAGGGATGTGTAGGGCTGGAAAGGGGAAAAGCAAGATGCTGGTGGGCATTTCACAAGGGCTTCTGACCAAATCCACCCCCCACATCATTCTGCCTCTGTCCCCAGCTGTGGACACCAGCCCTGACACATCTGTAGGAATAGAATTCATTAGAAAGTTCAGGTTCATCCCTCCCACCTCAAACCTGATCTCAGAGTTTACCCTGATTCTCTGCGGCAGACAAGGAAAATACAGAATCCTTGTGCATATCACCATCTCCTGTTGCCTTCACTGCCTCCAGAATAAACAAATGTACCTTTCAACTGATTTATATACTTGATCTCTATGTCTTTTTGAGCTTCCTGGATGTGGCAAGGGAAGAGAGGCACGTCTAAAATTCCAAGTTCCAGTCTTTCTCACCCGACTTGATTGTACTTATTGTTTTGGGGAGAGTCAGACATAGGGTGTGGGAGTACAGATCTTGGGTGCCATTGCTCATTTGGGTTCCAGTCGGTCAACCCTTGGCCTCTAGACCTGACCCTAGAAACCGTGCAGTCAACTTGGTGAACACCTTGTGTCTTGAGTGTTTTAGGGTCACATTTATCCCTCTAATTTGGATCCTGTCATTCTGCTCTCTGTTCAGGCACCTGGAGGGCATGTTTTTGGCTCTGGCCAGGTTTTCCAGGAAGAGGCCTGTTTCCTGAGGATTCTGGAGTCTAAACACACGCAGAGGTGTCCTAAGTGGAGGCCAGGGAGATAGGTTCTTATCTCCCCATATCAGCACCCTCACCTGGAGGGGAGCTAATCTCCCATTGCTCTCCAGAAGCCAAAGAACAAGGTGTGGGTACAACAGGAGTAAGATCTGAGGAGAACATCTGCTTGAGACTCACAGCAGGAAGTGCTCCCATGACCTCTGGGTCCTAATCCTTCAAGGTGCTGGGGGAGGTGGTTGTGGAGAGTTTTATTACAAAACACAACATAGCATATGCTTACCTTCTGGCAGCAGCCCAGCAGGTGGGGACTCGGGGACCCAGGGCCTGAGAGCAGACGGCTCTCTCCAAATCCTGTGTTTGCTGCTTCCAGACCACTGCTGGTGCCTCCTGGGCATGACCATGCCTGCAACAGAGAGCTGGTTTAGTGACTGTCCTTCAGGGCAGACATCCTCTTGTCTGGAGTGTCCAGTGTGTGAAGTGACACTCTAGTCTTTGGGGACACGTCTCCACATGGGGCCCAGAGAAAGGCAACAGATTTTACACATTTCAGATTTACTCTCACAAGCAGCACAACTGAAATTCTTCCCGTCTCTGCACGTGACAAACCGCACATATGAGAGTACTTACAACCGGTAATTCATGAACTCTTCTGTACCAGGTATTTAATTCCAGTCCACATACAGTTTAAATAATTGCTTCAAAATAACTTATGAATATCAACCATCCTAGAATGGATTCCTACACTGATAGCCAAGTAAAACTGTCAAGTCTCTTCTCCAGAGTAAATTCTCCCTTTAGAAGAGATTTTTTTTTCTCATCAAGGCTTGAAAAGTATGGACATACGAACATCTGCATGTAAATAAAACATTCTAAGTCCTTGTAGCCTATTTTGTATTTTTGCTGGGAAATGGGTGCTAGGTTTCCTTCTGAAAGGTGGCTACTATTTTTCCCTGGGCATATGTATCTTCCAGAATCCTGGATGTGATGGTTCTGTGGTTACTGCGTGGAGTACCTATTAAGAATATCATGCTTCACTTAATAATCGGCTCTCCTCCCAAGTTTCAATGGAGCAATGTCCAAGTACTTTTACACTGTACTCTGGATGGCTAGAACCAACTGGTTGTTTCAACTCAAAACGTTTCGCCTAGATAGAAATAATTATGGGGAGAAAGTGAGATTATATAACCAAAAGACAGACTTGACTTAGCCTTCGTTTATAGGATGACACTTCTAATTTTTATGTACCTCACTTAAATGAATCACAGACTTTTCAGCAAAGGTGTGCATCCGGAGCCCCGATTTATAGATTTGCTGGCTGTTTTACACCTCAGGCTGTGTCTGGAGCACTATGTTTACAATTTCTTTTATAGATGTCATTTGCTGCCGTTCTCTAATTGCAATGATTAACTATGCATTATATTAACAATGACTTATACGTTTTGTGAGCAGACGAAGACAAGTTATGTAAAGAAGTAAATGCCCACAAAGATGAAAGATTTACACGTCTGTAACAGGGCCTCTGTGCCTTCCCGCATGGCCATACCAAGACAAGGCCTCCAGGACCAGAACATCTACCTTGATAGGATGTATTTCTTTATGCTCTCCAGAACCCTTGAGAAGATAGATCCATAGTTTTTAATTTTGACTCCCAATGAAAGCTGAAATTAGCGACTCGTATGACAACTCTCTAAATACACTGACTAAAGAAAAGGGGTATGATTAAAGAGAAGCAGAAATCAATATTGCCCCCAAGAAACTATAAATCTTGATATTCCACACAACAAATATATATGTTTATTATTACTGGTGAGAACAGATGAGCCAGAATTTAATGAATCTTGCAAAGGAGCCAGATTTCCACTTGCCTATAGCAGATGATGGCTTATGCCAGGGAAATAGTAGAAAAAATCTAATTTAAAATTAATGTTGTCACCAGGATTTCCCCATTGAGAAAGGATAAATTGGAAAACAGACTAGTAGGATACTTTCTAATATCTATTTATAAGAATAATTAAAGAGAGCCTGCAGTCTTTTTTAAAATTTGTTTTTAGTGTTTATTTTTGAGAGAGAGACAGAGTATAAGTGGGGGAAGGGCCAAGAGAGAGGGAGGCACAGAATCCAAAGCAAGCTCCAGGCTCCAACTATCAGCACAGAGCTTGATGCAAGGCTTGAACCCACAGACTTCTTTGTGGGTTTGAGATCATGACCTGAGCCAAAGTTAGACACTTAAACCGAGTGAGCCACCCAGACACCCCGGGTCTACACGCTCTTTACTTATGACTAAGGCTTATTATCTGTCTATAAGTTTTGCAAGTGCATAGTCTACTCTGGCCATCGTCAAATCGAGTCAGTGAGCTCACTCTCTGGCTTTTCAAATTGCATGGTCATGGATCGCTCCTGTATGGACTGAAGGGAGGTTCATTCCTTTATTAAACAAATAGTTGTTTGGTGTTCATTATATAGCAGGCTGTTCTAGGTGCCAGGGATATGATGATGACCCAAATCAAGTCACAGCTCTAGTAGAACTTAACTTTCTAGTCCTTATCAACAACAAGAAATGAAGAACAAACATACACGTATGTTATACACTTCCAGATCAGGATAAATACTATGAAGAAAATGAGATAAAGCAAGGGGACAGAGTATGAGTGAAGGATGTGCTATTTTTAAAAAGTTGATGCCAAGGAATGCCTTTCTGAGGAGGCAAACTTCAAGGGAAAGTTAAGTGACATAATCTATAGGATTATGTAAAGTACATAAATCTGGGGGAAGTTGGAAAGATGTAATGTTGGGAGGGTAGAGAGAAAAGGCCCTGTAATGGACATGCACTTGTCTTGGGATGCTGGGTCTACTTTACTTCTTTCATTGGCATGAGCTCACAGGAACTATTTAAATTGCCATCCAGGTTGGGGGTAAAGGGTTAAGACTGGAACATAAGGCAAGGTTTTAGCACTGAAACCAATGGGAGATTCCAGAAGCAGGGTCCTGATGGGGCCAATGTCTGAGCTGGGAAGGCGGTCCCAAAGCTAGCTGTCAAATGCAACAGATCCAATGGCAAAGGGGAAATGGACGAAAACAATCGGAGGTGGACGGAAGCCCACGGATGGAGTGCTGATGCAAACCCACAGGGTATGGAATAAGGGCATGGGGGAATGTGGAACAGGCCCTGAGCAAAAGGCTGAAATCCATGGTTACTTTTCTTAACCCTTGTGTGTGTATTTCACAGGTGTGCCAGGTGCACTGGAAAGGGCTGGGCTCAGGCAGGATGAGATCAAACAAGAGGCCGAGTTGCACAAAGGTCAGCTCTAGTCTGGAGCTTCCCCCACATCCTATAAAATGCTGAGGTGTAGATGTGATGAGGTAGAAGTGAAGTAGAGTTTCTAGGCTTGTCAAGGGCTTGGTTCCTTAGAGCGGAAATAACCACCTTTTCCACTGAAGTCCAGCATAGCGATGGGTCAACTGCCCAAATTTACCATAGGAACATACTACATGTTTTCGTGGGTGTGTGTGTGACAAATATATTATTCGCTTTGTATGGCCTAGGTTATAGGGGTTTTTACAGACCCCCCAAATACTGCCTACCCCTTCTCCCTACACACACACACACACACACACACATACACACACTCACTCACATGTAGTCAATACGCCATGAGCCTCATGGAACAATTGGTTTCTGACTTTAAGGATCTCCCATATTCTAAGTCCAGGTTAATTACGTACTTTCCCTAATCCCCCTTTGATTATTCAAGGACCAGGTTCTTTCCTCCTGGGCTTCACACCGCCCCTTACTCAGGACTTTGAATCCACCCTGCTGTTCTTACAGGTGATTTGCAATCTCTTTCTGTGCCCCAGAAACCCATCTTTTTCTCTCTCTACGCTCAGAGCCTACCTTCTAGATCCTATATGAAGTTGACTCTTCCAACACTAGTCTGTCTTTTCCCGTTCAAGTTTCTAATACCACCGTCAAGCCATCCATTCCAAACCAGCAAACTATAGCAACCTGGAGTTTAAAACTTAAATCTTGCTTGGAGTTTAAATCCCACTCAGAGATTCTCCAAACTCGTGGAACTTCTAGCCTATACCTCTGCTGCCCCCTTAATTCTATCTCATTTTATCTGAGGGGCATTAGGATGGACTAGCAGAAGTGGGGAGACCAATGTCCATTTACACCTGCCCTTTATAGGAGTAACACCACCTTCCTCTTTTGAGGGGTTTGAAATTTAATAGGATGTAGGACAGCTCCTGGGAAAATAATAGTTTGAGCCATAATTAATTAATCTCATTTGATTTTCTTATTACTGCTCCTCTGCTTGATACAGCCTCTTTAAACAAGCATACAAAATAGGGCAAAGATAGAAAGGTGAAAGGTAAATAGAAGATTTCAAACTCAAAGAAAATAGGGATGTTCTTTTTCTCTTTCCTGTAGCACCTAGGAAAGAAGGAAAAAGAAGAGAAATAACATTTACTAAGTATCTCCTATGTGCCAGATGTTTTACACAGTTTTTCCTGTTACTCCAAAAACTAGAGGGCACGTTCAAGGTCATCAGTCAATTGACCGAATATTATACAACCAGTAAGTGCTAAGCTGGGATTTAAATCAAGCCTTTGTGATGCTGCAACTGACCTTTTATCTTTCCTCATGGATCTGGAGTTGCATGGCCTTGACCTTGACCTTGTTGGCTTTAGCTTCAACATTTGGGAAATGGCCAGATTGGACTGAGCCTCCTAAGAATACTTCCAGTGAAAAGTCAGAGGCCCATCTACCGTCACTCTCATGCTACTTGTGGATAAAATGAGGAAGTAGTTCCTTAGGAGTTTTTTGAATCCAGGTGCATCTAAATAAAAATAGTTGTGATATCTATATATCTGTATCTATCCATATCTATGTCTGTAGATATTGGAATATGATCCTTATAAAAGAATGAATCTTGCCACTTGCAATGACGTGGATGGATCTCGAGGGTATAATGTTAAGTGGAATAAGTCTGAGGAAGATAAATATAGTATGATTTCATTCGTATATGGAATTTAAGAAACAAAACAAATGAGAAAAGGGGAAACAGAAAGGGAGAGGAAGAGACAAACCAAGAAACAGACTCTTAACTAAAGAGAACATATGGATAGTTACCAGAGGGAATGTGGGTGGAAATGGGGGTTAAAGACTATACTGATCATAATGGGGGGGGGAGATGATAAAAAAGAGGTAATAAAATAAAATAAAAAAGTGAAAAAAAGCTCATAGTTGGGAAAGTAACTTTATTAAACCAACTTTATAATAACAACAATAAAATCATGCAAAATTGAAAAACAATTGCATCTAGGTATTTCATATAACTTTTTTAAATAAGTTTTTTAAGTTTATTTTGAGAGAGAGAAAGAGCAAGTGAGCAGGGGAGGAACAGAGAGAAAAGGAGAGAGAGAATCCCAAGCAGGCACCGCACCATCAGCACAGAACCTGATGTAGGGCTGGAACTCACAAATCGTGAGATCATGACCTGAGCTGAAACCAAGAGCTGGATGCTTAGCCAACTGAGCCACCCAGGTGCCCCTCATATAACTTTTTATACTTAGTATTAGCAACATGTATTCTGCAGCTATTCAATGGTCGATAAAACAGGGAACCAAAAAAGTAAACACAAATGAATTTATCTTTTCACTTAACAATCCTACATTTGTACTCTACAGGAAAAAAACCCACCAAGATTATATAAAGATTTATCCTCCAGGATGGTAACTGGGATGGTATTTGGAAGTGAAAAATGAAAAAAGCCTAGTCATTAATAGACATGGTGATGATGACTGGAACGGCACACAGCCATTTAGAATATACATGGATTTAGAAGAAAAGTGTGCATATACATGATACATATACATATACACATACACACACATATACATATGTGAACATGTAAGTTGTAGAGCAAAACATACACGATTCCACATTTGGGAAAAAAGTTCCTGCATTGAGGTCCTAAACCCTGGTGCCTCAGGATGAGACCTTACTTGGAAATACAGCCATTGCACCTGTAATTAGTTAAGATGCGATCATATTGGAGTAGGGTGGGTCCTAATCAAAGACTGGCTCCTAATAAGAGAAAGCAGGAACGTGGACACACAAGGGAAAGGCAGCCACGTGAAGAAACAGACACTCCCACAGGGCGAAGTCTGCATGAGCATGAAGGCAGAGATTGGGGGGAGGCTTCTGCAAGCCAAGGAGAGAGGAGACCGGGGCAGGTTCTCCCTCTAAGCCCTGCTTTCACCTCATGTCAGACCGCCAGCTCCCAGAACTAAGAGACAGTGTCTGCTGTTTAAGCCTTAAGGCTTAAGAAATAGCTGTCTACACTCTAACCAGATTCCTGCTATCTTGTCTCAGTTTTTTGACAATATAAAATGCCGTAGTCTAAGTTTTTGATGTTTATTTATTATTGAGACAGAGCATGAATGGGGGAGGGGCAGAGAGAGAGAGGGAGACACAGAATCTGAAGCAGGCTCCAGGCGCTGAGCTGTCAGCACAGAGCCCAACACAGGGCTGGAACCCACAAATCGTGAGATCTTGACCTGAGCCAAGTTGGACGCTTTACTGACTGAGCCACCCAGGTGCCCCAAAATGCCGTAGTCTAATTGTTTGGGGCAAATGTTCTTTAGGATGGCACCAGCGTGCTTTTGAAGGTGACTTTCTCATCCTTCCGTGCCTCTGGCTACTCAGGGGGCTTTACTAGCACCTCTGAAGAGAGCCCCGCCTGCAGTCAGATTCAGTAGGAGAAATGAGTTTGACCATTTGAATAGCAGTATGAAATAAAATTGACAGATACTTAATTGAGAAATGCCTCTGCTCTACCTACTGATTTTCTAAAATAAACCAACAGATCAGCTGATGGACAGATTAAAAATCAATGGGAAATTAGAAGGGTAATGTCTGTCTCAAAAAAGATGACTTGACACAATGTTCTAATAACTTAGAGCAACCAAAGCACTTGAGAAATTAATGTGAAACCCACCATCGATCATTTTAGATTTTTATGGCCAAGGAACTGCATTTGTATAATTCGATTGCTCAATTGCATAGCAACATTAGTTTCAGACCCAGAGAAGGGGAATTAGATGAAACCAGCATGACCTTTGCTCCTGATGAGAATTAGAATCAGCATCTCTGGGCACTTCTTATTTCGCATTGTTCTTAATTGGATAATATTACAGAAACGACAAGAAATAGGACTTGGTATTGATGGAAATCACTTAACAGATGAAGTATTTTGACACAGTAATTCCAAGGCTTTCTATTTGAAAGTGGCTGAATTGTATTTTTTTAAAAACTAAATAGTATTTTTATAAACTAATCTTGAGAGGAGACATATTCAACAAATGTCTAAAATTGATCTATAAAATTTCACTGTCTCAGGGATCCAATTACATGAAAATTCAGGCCATCTAACTATGCGCATGAAAAAGACAATTGGTCAGGGGTCTAACAGCTTCAGATGGAAATACCAGACAAGTCTCAGAATTGTCAGCGTCATACAGAAGCCACAAATTGGGCTGTCAAAAGCCAGTCCCTTTCAACAATTGTCCTGTATACACCAAACACAGCAGAATCTACAGGAAGCAGAAATCCTTGAAAAAAATCCTAACAGGGTCAGGCAAGAACTCCAAGTAAGCCCCACTGGCATGAACAGAAACTGCCAAGGAACTTTAGAATTAAGGTCAGTCAGAAGCTGGACCTGGCAAACCCATAAGAAACTGGCCAAAGAACAGAATGTCTGACACGCTGTGGCTGGTCTGGCGTTCAGGGTTCTGCTGAGGTTCACAGCTCCTGCTTTGCGCCCTGGTCTATATGAGTGTGAGAACATTCTCCTCCCTTACACACACACATGCACGTGTGCGCGCGCGCACACACACACACACACACACACACACACACACACACACACCAGCTTTGGCCAGGAATATGGCACAAAAATGGTCACATTGCCAAGATAACTGTTTACTTAGCTTCTCTTCCTGACCCTTGATCAGGACCCTTGGGTCCCAAGACTTCATTGCTTTCTGAGTCTTCTCCCAGGAAAAGCAAGCACTGGTCTATGACACTATTATCCTTTGAAAGAAATCCACTCATTGGCATGAGAAGAGATTTAAACCACCCATCTCCATGGTCAATACGCTTTTCTTTGTGAAGGATGCTTTATCCCATGGGCCATCTAGGAGGCCACAGGGAGAAGAAATGGATCTTTTGCTGGAGAAGGTGGGAACTGGGAAAAGGGGCACAGTGCAGAATAGGGAACCGAGGTTATGCAATGTAAACTAACGTGGGTTTGAACACTGCGTCCAATATTGGTAAAATATATGAACTATGGGAAATATTGTGCTAGGCCCTAAATTCACCTCATACCTAGAGATGTCCTAAAAATAAATACTTTAGTTATTTTAGGCTCATCAAAGGAATAATTTCCCTGTTGACACTTTGCACTGGCCTCAAACAGTAACCATGACCTCAGTGTATTCTCTCCCCTTACCTATGTCTTTACTGCTCTATATTCTTCCCTCTGATTCACCACTGCAGTCACTGCCATCACCACCATATCATGGTGATTGCTGGATGCGCAACCCATAGGCTCACGGCCCAGAATTTCTCTCACACAAACCACCTGGTGGCTGGGACGCCCGGCAGACTTAGGGAGCAGGGCGCAGTTGTTTCAGAAGCCATCTGGTGAGGTGACAAGAACTGTGAGAGCAAAGAGCCCTCAGAGTTGGGCTCGGAAGAGGTGTTACAGGAGGCCAATAATAGAAGATGCCAGTTTTCAAAGTGTTTGCTGCCCTCCTTGGGAAAGCATTCTCTCCCCTGCCAACTGCCTAGCCCTGCAACTTGCAGCAGCAGAGGATGTGAATGAAACTGTTGGTGTCCCTTCTGAGATGAAGCCCTAGGGGATAGCGTGTCACCGTCCATGTTCTCCCTCTGTCCCATTTGCCACACTGCCCATGCTAATCGATGTGAGAGACTACTCCATGTGCCTGGGTCCTAAGGCACAGGCATCAGGGAGGAGAGCTCACAGTAGATCTGTCTCTCTCTCTCTCTGCCTCTCTAACTATCTATCAAAGAATAAACTTCTATCATTGTAAGCCACTATGATTTTGGGGTTGTTATCTTGACTCAACCGAGCCTAACCTGTTCTACTGTGATAAGAGAGAGAGTCAGGAATAGAGTAATTCTGGCCATTGATGAATGATATTTAGTGTGTGTACGTGTGTGCGTGTGTACACGTATGTGAGGTAGAACTGCACAGGAAAAAAGGCCAACACTAACAAAGATGACAAATACTCGAGAAATAATCGAGTAAAATAAAGATAAACTAAAAATATGATTCGGTTTGGCTGTAAGAGTAACAGTGATTACAGTCATTGTTGTGCACTGTTTACCATTTTAGACTAATTTGTATGCAACATAATAAAATTATGCATAACATTAAAACATGCACCTGATTAACTCTGTGGCAGGCTTTGTTTGATTATAACAGTAACCTCTATACGTGTATATTTAAACTTCGTAATTTATTGTGCATGTAGCAATTTAAAATAATCTGTGAAAACATTCCCATTAAAAGGGTCAAATCAGGAAGCACAATGTGGGTGAGAATATAGAACAGAAGGAGAATGTGCAACTAAAAAGAGAAAAATGGGAACTGAGTAAATGAGTAGGATCAGTTGAGCCCTGGGCCAAACCATGTAAACATGTACTTATTGTGTTGTGTTTCCTCTGTCATTCTAGTGAACCTCATCCATACCCGTGGCCTTGGCTACCAACAATTGATTAATATCTTCAAATATTACAGTCCAGCCCAAATAGCTTCTATGAACTCTATACACAGAATGCCAATTTCCTGTCCATTTTTACTACTTGAGTGTCTCCAAGGTACCCCAACCCCAACATACTCTAAGTCACAGTCATGGTCTTCCTCATAAGTTGGTTCTCTTCCTTCGTCCCTTCTCTTTCCTACCCTCAACTTAACCTTTAACTACTGTTGATTGTACTCTAAATATTTTCATTCTTTCCCCTCATTTACAGCCATGCTTTTGCAACCTTAGTCCAAGTTATCACCACTCCACTCTGAAAAACCCTAACTAGGCTACCCACATCTACTGTGTCCTTCACATTGCCCTTAAGGTGACTTGTATCAGAGTACATGTCTCATTATTTTGGCTCGTCATTTAAAATGCTTAAGTAGTTTCCAGTGCTCTTACGGTAAGACCAAAATGTTTAACATGCCATGAATCTCCCTGAAGTGGGTATCTGTTACCTCCCCCACCCACTCCCCTCTTACTTGCAGAAATCCCTCTCCAATCCGGTGGGTTACCTGTCACTTAGCTCCATCTGCCCCATATAGGAAGAGCATGAGACCCAACCTGCCAAGTCAGAGTACTCCAGTGATTGGCTCAGACCTGGGCATTATCTCCACAGGAGGGGTCAGCGAGAGCCCTATTTTGGCAATTAATATGAATCCTAGGATAATGAGGGCCTCTCATCTTCTGAGATGAGAGCTTTTAAGTCTGCCTCTAGGGTTGGTCTTTTCTACCATGAGGAGAAAGCCTGACTGAGAATGCAGCTCACGCAGGAGACAAGCAAGTCAAGAGATGAAGAAGAGACAGGTGAGTGGTCACATCTGCTTGGGTCAGTGCCAGAAGCCAGGGCCAGCTCCCGGACTTCCCGTTCACATGTGTCTTTATGTTCCCTTTTGACTGAGGCTAATTTCAGTTGAGTTAAAATCACAACTAAGAGTCCTTCATGAGAGGGAATCTTCCTCCCCTCGCTCATCTCACACCATGTTAATTCCTTCAGCCCTTGGCTTAGGTATTCCTTCTGCAAGGAAGCACTTCTTACAGTATTTCTGTTATGTTTGCCCACTCTCCTTACCTTCGTCTGTAATGATATATTTATTTACACACTTATGTCTGTGATTATATGGTTCTTTTCTGTCTCCCCTACATGACTCCAAGCTTCAAGAGGTCACTTTGTGGTGTCCCCCCACCATACCTGGTGCCTTGTACTGTGCCTGACACAGTAGAGATTTTTTTGACTGAATGAGAGAGAGTAACTTGGTGTCAGGTACTCTGCTAAGTGCTTTTGTATACATTGCCTTATTTTATTTTATTTTATTTTTAGAGAGAGAAAGAGAATGTGTGTGCAGGGGAGAGGGAAAGAGAGAATCTTGTGCAAGCTCCACACTCAGTGCTAAGCTCCATGCGGGGCTCAATCCTATGGCGCTGGGATCATGACCTGAGCAGAAATCAAGAGTCAGACACTGAACTGACTGAGTCACCCAGGTGCCCCTCCCACCACATTGTCTCATTTAAACGTCACCACAACTTGATGGGAAATGCTCTATGATCCATTTACAAATGTGGACACTGAGGCGTAGATATGTTAAGAGACACTGTCAAATGGAGATAAAGAGAGAGCAATCCAGGACACAAAATGAGGTCTTGTTCCAAAATCAGAGGTCTTTTTCTCATGCCACTTTTGAGAGGCCTCCTAATTGTCAATGTGCAATCTCTCCTCTCCCTACAAAATGCTTGTCTTGATTCCAGTTCCTACAGAATTTTACTCTCTTCTACATTTTATTTAAATTGGTAGCTCATTAGGTTTAACATGTTCCAGAAATACTTTCAGCCTTACCTGGAACATGTGATATATACCGCTTTTACTTCACAAAGCTTTCAAGATCCAGAAGAAAGAAGAGTTTGTTGTTTTTCTGTTTTTTTTTTTGTTTTTTTTTTTTCAGAGCAATGGTTCTTGTTTGGAGGTATAGGGAAGGGTATGTCTTGAGCTTCCTCGTATTTTTCTATACCGGTCAGTGGCTTTCCTGTCTACTTCTAAAACTGTCTAGGAGAACAAGAGGACAGAGAATGAGAGAGAATGGGTGAGGGGAAGAGAACAGCACTGAGAGGGAATCACTTCAAAGCCTTTGCCGACTCCCCATGCCTCTAGGGATCCAGCACTTGGTAATGTGCACATTGCAGGGACCTGACAACAGGATGCACTTAAATGGCAGAAGAAGTTCAAACATAGTAAAGTGATGCTAGAATGTTCGGTAGACAATAATCTGCATGGCACACAGTATTCAGAACTATAACAATAACTGTTTCGATTAAATTTCCAGGCTCAAAAGAGGCTGCCTAAAAGGAAGAATTCCAAAGATTTCTGGATATGCTGGACAGGCCTACAGCAGTGCTGTTCAAAGAAACCAGCTCGCCAGTGTATTGCTATAGACGGGGGACAGGATGAGGTAGATCAGTGAACCATTTCTTTCTCGGAGGCAATCTCGCTACAAAGAAAATGCCTGTTGAACCAACGTGGGTGATGACATGCTTGAGGCTGGTATAAGCTTCTTCTGGTCTCAGATGGGTAACAATCTCACTGATCAGCCTTGGCCTTTCTACCTGCGAGCAGCCATGGCCTTAAAAAGTGCTTTGCAAAGCTCGCTGAAAACTGGAAGCACCTGGGAAGCGTTATGATCTAGTAACATGTAGGAAATTATCCAGAGATTCTGTTTTGGTGACTCTGGGGCAGCGTCTGGTATGTTTTAGCATTTCCCCGGTGACTCCAGGGTGCAGTCAGGATGAAGGACTTCTGGTCTTCCCTGTGGTGGGACAGGAAGACACGTGGGTTCCTAATGCCAACCTGTGGCAAAGTATCGAGAGCCAAGTACAGCTTAAATGGGGGAGGGCGTGGTGCAAGTCTTTCGAGACACTTGCTTCTTGGATCTTTTTTTAGCCACTTACGGGAAGGAAGTAGAACTGGACAGTTACTAAGAGAAAGGTGACATGCATGGAGGGAAGGGACACCTCCAGGCCGTTTGGAAGGTTAGGCTTTAAGAAGTCTGAATTTAACAGGAGAATCAGTGGATGGGATGCTATCCCACTGCAAATGCAGAATGACACAGAGGAGGCAGCTGAAGGACACACACACACACACACACACACACACAGCCATAATGGCCTCATTTTCTGACCATCTCATCCACAGCTGGATTTTTGGGGGTAGGATGAAGCTATCAATTGATATCAAAAGAAGGAAAAGTGAGGATTTCGGGAGTTGAGGGCTATAAAAATGGCAGTTTGGAGAACAAGGGGGAACCTGTCACTTATTTAAAATGCCTCAGGTCAGAGTCGAGCCTGGAAAATAGGGATTTCAAGCTTAATGAGTGGATGGAGCAGGCCTCCACCTCAGGCCATGCATCACTTGGCACCACAGGAGCTTACGAGGTGCCGGCACGCACGCAACTCACCCAGAGATGAGGATGGGATTCAAGGACGGACCTTGTAAATATGTGCGGGGTCATCCGAGCCTCTGCTTCACAGAGACAGCCCCGCAGACCCTGCCTTCCAGAAAACCTCCTTCGGGAAGCCAATCCGATCTCCTCTGAGGCACGGCATTGCCCATACTCACTGTCAGGCTTCTGTCACAGAAAACATCCCCAAAGGAAGGGTCACGGCGTTCTTGTCCCTTACACACTCATCTACTAGCTTATCAGGAGTATTTTTAGACATCATATAGGCAGCACTGCAAGATGGGAAATGTCCAGGCTTTAGACACTGGTTCTTTAACTTGGGTACAGGACCCTGGGTAAATTAATTTACTTCTTTTAACCTTGGGCTCCTTGTACATAAAGGGTATAATCATCTCTATCTCTTAAATATCGCTTTCAAGATCAAAAGCGGGCTAAAGTCAGCCACAGCGCAAGCTGCATTTAGTAAAGATGCATTAGGAAGCAGCGCAGTCTTTCGTCAACATTCTCGTTCGAATCCGGTCTGGAACTCCCTTTCCCTCCACTCAGTAATGGTTCGGGCAGATTTTATAGCTCTTCTTGCCACATCGTGGCACTGACAAACAGCCTCGTCTTAGAAGTCAGGTCTACTCTTCTATCACCATTTTAATTTCTATCCAGTTGTGAAGCCCCGCCCCTTCTCTGGATCAGACCTACCCAGCTGTTAGAAACCTCTCCGGCCCCCTCCCGGGGCTCTGTGGCTTCCGACTTCTTCAGGACTGTGACTGAGGAGATGGTGGGAAAGGGGAAAAGGTAGGTGGCAGCTAGTTGTCTAGCTCTGGGGCTTTCTGAGGAGTGGACACTTGAGTGCTGGTCTTGTTTACTGTGGACGCTTTGTAGTGGCTTCGGAGGACCAAAGAAAGCCCAAGAAAGCAAGGAAATGAATGGCATACACAAACGCTTGATGACTGGTGTCTGGATTTAAGCAAGGGATGTGGTGACAGGTTTCTGTGCACCTGCTCATTACAGAAAAAGTTCCAATGTAATATTTTGGATGTGCACTTGCTTTCTCTGTATTAGACATCTCTCTTCACCATAACACACACATTCGTTTCTACCCCCCACCTTTAAACGGCAGTAAGGTATATATAACATAAAATTTGCCATTTTAACCATTTTTAGGTATGCAGTTCAAAGTCCCATTAAGTACATTCACACTGTTGTGCAACCATCACAAGAATCTGTCTCCAGAACTTTTTCATTTTTCCAAACTGAAATTCCATGTCCACTAAACACTGACTCCTCCTCAGTCACCCCCCTCCCCAGTCTCTGGAGGCCACCATTCTGCCTTCTGTCTCTATGAATGTGACTGCTCTAGCTCCAGTAAGGAGAATCCTAGACTATTTCTCCTTTTGTGTTGGCTTATTTTGCTTAGCACTGTTGTGAAGTTAATCCATGTTGTAATATGCGTGAGAACTTTCTTTTTATGGTTGAATCCTGTTCTGTTGCATCTTCATACCATATCTGGTTGATGCATTCATGTTTTCATGGGTATCTAGAGAGTTTCCAATGTCCTTGTCTCTTAAATGCCATTTTAGATGAAAAGTCTGTGCCGTAAGTAATCGCCAGTTGCTAGGGACGCTTTATCAATGGAAGATTCCTTGTTCTCTGGCCTGTCCTTCTCCATTCTTCGACAGGGTGGACCAGCACTGGGCAGCACTTTGACCCCTGTTCGCCCTCAGGGAAGATCCCTGATAACCCACTGCTTCTTCTCAGCTTATCTGTGCCCCTCCCCCACTCCCCAACCTGATCAACATTTGACCTGACTGTGGCCTGTCAAAACGGAAACACAGACACTGGTCCCATCTAGCTGGAAGGTCGACACACCTGCCACAATGGCGCCCATCCTGCCATGTGCTGACCCCAGTGGGTGTGGGGGAGTGCCCTGGGCTGTGTTCGGCTCCCCACATTTATTCTCAGGCTTTTCTGGATTCAGTCTAGCCCGGAGAGGTTTTTGTTTTTTACTTGCAGCCAAATCACTTGGCTACTCCTTCTATATTCCCTTTCTCCTCCTTGTTTTGCTTCTCGATTTCTCCTCCACTGGCAAAGGAGTTTTGCCCAGCTGTTTCAGCCAACACCCCTTAAGGCTAAAAGGGATTGTAAACTCCAAGCTAAACTTTTACAATTCAGCTGAGCGCAGTTCTCTACCCTGGCTCCCCCCTAAGCCCTGGGTAATTTAAGCCGGCTGTCTGGCCTCCAGGGCCAGGAGACATAGTGCATCCACTCAGGCATTTATAGTGAAAAATACTCAAGGTTCTCAGCTGCTGGTATATAAAATCCTGGAGCAAATGTCAACAGACTGGGTGCATGGTCAGCTTTCAAAAACCATAATTTTCTCTCACTTTTTCAGCAAGTTAGGCCCCTGAAGCTCATACTTTGCCTAGACAAGCAGAACGTGTGCAACACAACTCACGCCTTCATTGTCTGGACGTGTTTGACCTTCAAAAGTGTTTGCACCAAATGCATCCAAGAGCCAAGCATGAGACCCGGGTTCCGTTAGCCCGCAGTGCGCTCCTACACTGGCGTGCTGCATTTGCTGGGGCTGGAGGGACAGACATCTGCTTGTTAGTCGGAACGGCCACACCTCCACCTACCGAGCCTGTACTCGTGACAGACATTTTACATGTGGGAGCCGTAAGCCCTCCCTGCAAGATGAGCTTTTCTTATACCTGTTTCTAGATGATGAAACTGAAGGGCGCCTGGGTGGCTCAGTCGGCTAAGCATTCGACTTCAACTCAGGTCATGTTTTCACAGTCTATGACTCTGAGCCCCGTGCTGGGCTCTGTGTTGACAGCTCAGGGCCTGGAGCCTGTTTCAGATTCTGTGTCTCCCTCTCTCTCTGCCCCTCCCCCACTCAGGCTCTGTCTCTCTCTGTCTCTGAAATAAACCTTAAAAATAAAAAAAAAATAAATGAATGAATGACGAAACTGAGGCTCAAGAACAGATAAATAGATTTACATAAAATTACATAGAGAGAAATGGGGCAAGGTTTATTTATTTACATTTTAAGGTTTATTTATTTATGTTTTAAAGTTTATTTATTTATTTTGAGAGAGAGAGAGAGAGAGAGAGACAGAATGAATGAATGAGAGCATGGGAAGAGCAGGGGCAGGGAGAGAGGGAGAGAAAGAGAGAATCCCAAGCAGGCTCTGTGCTGTCAGTGCAGAACCCTATGCGGGGACTTGAATTCACGATCCATGAGATCGCGACCCGAGCCTAAACTAAGAGTAGGCCACCCACATTCCCTGGGACAAGGTTTTAAACTCAGAGCTTCTAAGTCCAACTTCTAAATGACACAGGCATAGTATGAAGTGTGATCGACAAAAGACTGGCCCTTCTGAAAAAACATCTTCAACCTTCCACTTGAAAAGGTCCAGTGAGAGTGGGTGTTAACTCATCCTGTGGGTGTGTCCTGGGACTTCCTGTGCTCTTGGTCCCCCAACTATCTGCCCACAGGCCATGCTGGGCTGTGTCTGCAGGATCGACAGGGTCTATGAGCTGAGATGAAATTACCTCATAGTCATAGGGCTCACCCACCAGGGGTCAGCCCACAGCCCGGTCTCTGATCACATGTGGGCGGAAGCTGATAGTCATTGTTCTGAAAGCCTCATTCTCGTAGTCGATCCAAATGGAAATTAAAATTTTTTTCTGTTTTTTATTTATTTATTTTTTTTGAGAGACAGAGAGAGACAGCGCAAACAGGGGAGGGTCAGAGAGAGAGGGAGACACAGAATCGGAAGCAGGCTCCAGGCTCTGAGCTAGCTGTCAGCACAGAGCCTGATGCAGGCTTGAACCCACAAACCATGAGATCATGACCTGAGCCAAAGCCGGACACTTAACCGACTGAGCCACCCAGGTGCCCCTCCAAATGGAAATTTAGACATCTCCTTGTAATAAAATAATTGATCACAGGAAGGAATTAAATTCAGTGAATTACTGAATAGCAAGATTAGAAAAAATTCCCATTCTGTTTGGAAACAAAGTCCAATATCAGTTGAAATTAAAAATGACTTATGTTCATACCATTTGGGAGTCAAGGGAGCTGATTCTCAGAAAGAAAATGTGATTCATCTTAAATGAGGGCTGCTTTGGCCACGAAGACGCCCTTCCAGCAAATCTGCCAGGACCGTCAATCACAGTGACAGAGACCTCATCAGGCAGCTCTTTCAGCCAGTCCTCACCTGGGCTCTCTAGGTCTCTAGCACCTTCTGGATCTGAACCCAGTGGTTCATTCTCTATCTGATCTCTTTGCCCTTACTGGTGATCAATGCATTCTCCTTAAAACTCTCTCTTCCAGTTGGTTTTTCTGACACTACAACACTGTAAGGTCTTCGGTGCCTCTGCTGTTTGAATCTCCTTGTGCTTACCCTTCCGGCCTTAGGACAGCATTCTCCAGGTCTCTGTCCCAGCCTTCTGGGACTTCTCTGGACACAGTCTCTCCTGTGGCTGGCACCTGGGCACCCACGGCCTGGAGCATCTCAGCCCGTGGTTACCACTGGCCTCTGCCCTGGAGGTCAGGGCCCTACTTCCCAGCCCTACTCCTGACTTTCCCATCGGCTGACCCCCACACCTGTTTGGAACTCCTTTGTGCTTCCTCCCCTCTGTCTTGCTGCACATTTGTTACTCTTCTGCCCTTTCCTGACCCGGGGCTGACGAGCTCCAGTTGTCCGGTCCCTCCCTTAGGCTCCTATCTTCTTACTGCCCTGAGCTTCATTCCAGAGCCTGCACATGAGTCTCCCTCACTGTGTGCATTTGTCTAATTCCAAATCATGGCTCCTCCTGGCCCCTCTCCCAGCCACGATTGAGAGGGGATGTTCTCTATTGGGGCTAGACTCTTGTAAGACACTCTAGTCTCCATGATGCCTGGCATACTGTCCCACGTGTAATAGATTCTCGATAAATAGTTTGACTTAATTAAGCACACAGCCAGCAAACTGAATAAAAGCTGGTGTTTACTGCCTCAGGGATAGCGCAGCTATCGAAGATTCGAGAAGGAAAGAGAAAAGAGTGAACCATTTAAATTTACTCTATTGACGAGAAACTCTCACTTCAATGTCTTGTAGAAATTAGTTTGTTCGTATAATGCAGAGAAGTTTTTGATCTGTGTTTATCATGTGTGGATGTGATGATAGAGCCTCTTGAACGGGTATTTTCTCAGAAAATTTGCCTTAAAGCCTATAATAAGTATGACTACAAGATTAGATTATCAGCTCTGTAACAGTGTCCCCTATTACCTCTGCAGGAGTCCTCTGGGAAGGTGGGGATTGACATTTTCTACCACACAGTGTAGCAATGACAACCCAGCATTGTTTTCTTGGCCATCCTCTCCTGGGGGAGTCTGACTTCCCATCATTATCTGCATGATCACAGAGGAGACGTTGGCTCTTTCCTGTTCGTGCACAGCCCCAGCCAGAGCCGAACCAAGATACATTCCCCAGACAAGCCCATAATTTGACATCCTTAAAAACCAATATTCTCTAAACATTTAATAAAGGTAAGGAGAAACTGATTTTCTATTAACATATGTCTCATCCTGAAACAAATCCACTTACTAAATCTTTTCCCCCTGGGCAGAGACAGAGTCAATGTTGTGAAAACAATGCTGTAAAAAACAAAAACAAAAACAAAAACAAAACCTCTTTTCTATAGTTCTGTTCTCTCAGCTTTCATTTGTGATTTCCTGAAGCAGCTGTGCCTTCCTTGGGAGACATATTAGAGATGTGAAATGTGTACGAAAACAAACCATTTGTTTTTGCTAAATAGTTCTATGTCATGCAGTTTTCAAACGTAGCTGAGTCGGAGGGTTAGCAACTGTTAGTGGGCAGGTTTGGGGGTAGATGTTGCTTTATTCAATGTGCAAAAATGCTCGACAGAGACCTGTGAGCCCTGGCGAGGATACTATGTTTCAAACCTCATTCAAGGGCACTGCCTAGATCAGCAGCAGGGGAACCAATGTACATTTCCCTGGTTCCGTGGGAGGTATCATACGGGCCTCTCAAAACCATGCAGTCATGACCTGAGCCAAAATCGTGAGTCAGACCCTTAACTGACTGAGCCACCCAGGTGCCCCAACATTGTTGTTATTATTTAGGCATGTTGGGAGGCTGTGCAATTACACCCCCCCCCTGCCCCCACTTCTGCTACTTTGGCACGAAGCGCACTGGAGATTCCTCTAAGCTGTTCTTTCAAATCTAAGCCACGATCATATAAAATCAGTGTCTCACAACCCCTCTTGAACTGATGAACTGAAGGCATCGTGCATTTTTATTCGACAACTGTCTTCCTTACACTCCGGGCTCCAGCCGAACGGAACTATTTCCTGTTCCTCCAGTGCACTGGCTTCTGTTCCACCCGCCTCTGCACACCTGTGCCTGCATCTCCCAACTCTTCTCCAGGGGCTATAGAAGAAGGAGCCTTGCTGACCTTGGGTCAGCCTGTCTTCTTGTGCCCTAGATCCCACCCTCTCTCATGTTTGCAAGGGATTTGCTTCTTCAACTCTCCTTTCTCTTTTAGACCATCCATTTCCCTTGATGACTTACTTGTTTCTTTTAGCCATCAAATATTTTTGTGATGTTTCCTACCTTAAAAAAAATATTTTCTGCACCAAATGCCACCTCTAGCTATCACTTCATTTCTCTACTCTTCTTGGTTGCAACATTTCTACCAAATTGTCTGTATTTACAATGTCTACTTCCTCTCCTCCCATTTTTCCAGTCTAGTCAAGCTTTTGCCTCCACTACCTTACCACAAGTGCAAAGATTGCCAAAGACCTCCATGTTTAAATCCAATGGTCAATTCTCAATCTCCATCATAGAGATGAGAGACTCAATGAATAAATTCCCTCCTTTCAGAAACACTTCTTCATTTGGTTTCTAGGTCAAGCTCTTTTGGTTTCTACTCCCTTCCAAGTTCCTTTGTTGAAATCCTGTCCTCCAATTGTCAGATGTGGTTGGGTGGGTTGGGGCTCTGTCCTCTGGTCGTTGTGTGCTCGTCCTTCCTAAGTGATAACATCTCTTTCTCTAAATTCTGACAGCTTTCATATGTGTTCTCATCACTCGACTCTTCTCTTGAGTTCCAAGTGTGTATCTTCTAAAAAGTAGCCACACTTTGGAGATCCAATCAACATCTCCAACTTCACTTGCCTAGAACTGAACCCGCCATTCCCAATGCTCTCAGTCCTGTTTCTCCTTCTGTGTTTACCTCAGCAATACGATATCAGTGTTCAGTCAGTGGGTTAGGTTACAAACCTTGGCATTGTCCTCATCATCTCCTTGGCCTTTCCCTCTCACCTCATCAGCAAATCCTGTCCCTGGCACCTTCTGAACTCATCCAGAATCTGATCGTCCTGCTGCCACCCCAACCCACACCACCACCTTTTCCATTGGTCATTCACCTCCACGCCTGCCTTCTCATCTTCTCCTATGGCTCCCACACCACATCCTTTTGCTTCACACAGAAGCCAAAGCTGTATTTCAAAAAAGTTTTAACCAACGTCTCTAAGACCCTATGAGACCCAGACCCAGGCTACTTTTCCCACCCGCATCTCAACCATGCTGGTTTCCAGCTAGTCCTCCAGCACGCCCGGCACGCAGGGCACACCCAGCACACCCAGCACGCCCAGCACACCCAGCACGCCCAGCACGCCGCTGACTCAGAGCAGCGTTTCTGGTTCCCTCATCTTGGAACCATCTTCACCAGAAGATTTCAGTGTGTAGCTCCGTGCATTTCATTCCCATCAATTCCTAAGCCAATTCACAGGTCTTACCCCCTTACTGCATTCAAATGTCACTTCCTCAGAGCTGCCTTCCATGATAATTTTACCAAAATATCAGTCTCCATCTTCTTTTCCCTGTATCTGCTTTATTTTTTATCATAGTACTTATCAAAAATATCTCTCTCATATATATATATGTATATATATATATATATACATATAAGACATATATTTCTTAAATGTTTTATGTGTGTGTGTGTGTGTGTGTGTGTGTGTGTGTATATAAAAATATTTCTCGTCCTCACTTGCTGTTGACTAGTAACTATATGGGTAAGAAATTTACCTACTTTACCCACCACTGTATGTATGATTTGTACATAGTTTCATCTCTCTCCAGACCTTCCCTTTCTCCAATTTTTCTTTTGGCCAACTCCTTCTTATTCTGAATATGCAAGTTTATTTTTCCTTCCTTTGGAAAGCCTTCTCTAGGCCAGTTCTAGGTACTGTTTCTATGCACTCATAAAATACCCATTATACTCCTATCACAGTGCTCACTAGACTCACTGTACAGCAGTTTTCTGTTTCTCCAGCCGGGCATCCCGGAAACCAGGCTCCCTTATGCTTGGTTGTGTCTGTCTATGAGCCATTTCCCCAGGAAGAGACAGTGAGATCTCCATCTCTCTGCTGCTCGGAGGAGACATCTTCCCTTCTCCATAAAACAGGAAGGGCCGCCCTCATAGTCTCCTTCTTGTGAGCCTGAAGGGCACCTTGACGGACCCCCTGATGGGGCCCAGCCTTCAACCCCCAGAAAAACTGGACTCCAGTCTACCATCCTGCAGTGACAGTCAGGAGAGAGCCCGCCAAGCTGCGGGGAGCAGTAAGTGCCACGCGGCTGGGAAGGGAGGGCAGTGCTGCCTCCGGAACAACCCGCAGCTCCCCTACTGACTTCGAGCAGAAGGAATTCGAGTCGTTTTTTAGTCTGTCAGTTTTTCTATTATCCTCGAGACTAAGCATGAAACATTCATTATAGCACGTCCTTATTGATTCAACTGATGAAAATATATTGGTATTAATAACACAAAACTCAAAGGGATAATAAAACAATTGATTGTGAGCATAACGTGTCTCAGAATATTTTTATGTTGGAGTTCCATGCATTTCATTTCCATTCATTACAAAGCCAGCAATAGGTGATCGAAGCATCACATCATCAAGCTATAGAACCGTTTTTATTTGGGACTTAGATGATTATCCAGAGGAAATAGTTTGATTGGTTGTTAGCAACAGAGTTTAATTTGAGGCAAAAATGGAAAAAATACTGTTGGAAAGGATTAACTCACTGATGAAAGGCATGGAGCTGGGGCTTCAAAGAGCTTAAATATGGTCATTAAAAATAATACTCTCTTGGGGTATTTTTAATATTGTGTCCTCTTAGGAAGTTTCAAAAGCAGAGTCTCCTTGATTTTAGGTCCTTGTCTTTTGATATTCAAAATATTATGATGAGGCCTAGGAAAAGAGAAGTTTTTATTATGGTTGTACTCTGTGGCTACACTTTGACCTAAGAAACATTTTTTACTTCATCACTTTTTTCACTTCATTTTACTCAAGTTGTTTTTGTCAGCTTCTGGCCAGACTCATCTCACCATGATGTGTGATGTTAAAATACACGATTATTAATGCATTGCACAAGATAATTATAAAAATTATGGGAGCTTTAAAAGAAAAAAATCTAGGGGTGCGTGGGTGGCTCAGTCGGTTGAGCGTCCGGCTTCGGCTCAGGTCATGATCTCGTGGTTTGTGGGTTAGAGCCCCACATTGGACTCTGTGCTGACAGCTCAGAGCCTGGAGTCTGCTTCAGATTCTGTGTCCCTTTCTCTCTCTGCCCCTCCCCTGTTCATGCTCTGTCTCTCTCTGTCTTTCAAAAATAAATAAATGTAAAAAAAATTTAAAAAAGAAAAGAAAAAATCTAAGGTCTATCCATCTACAATCAAGTGCTCTCCCTTTGCCATATTGTCTTCTGATTTTTATTTCTATGCCTACATATTTAGCATGCCACGCATGTTTAGAATATATGTTTAGAATGGCATTGACAAAACTTCCTGTTTTGTTTTCTCCTCTTATATTACATTTTTGCTTTTATATTAGTTTTATCATGGCTACATAATATTTCATACACTTCTATAGTTGTCACTTCCATTTTCATCTTATAAATACCACAATGCAGATATTCATTCTTATAGGTTTTTCATATACCATATTCTTTCTTCAAGATATCCCTGCAAGTAATTTTACCAGGTCAAATTGTCTGAATGTTTTTTTAATCCCATAAAATACATTTCCAAATTGCTTTTCAAGAGGGTTGAACATAGTTGAATTGTCCCCACCAGCATATCAGGTACCAGTTTAAAAGTATTTTTAGCAGGATTAGGGATTTTCACTTTAAGTGCCTGTTGATGCCACATGTGGCAGTCACCCTACCTCTGCTGAGCGGTGCCAGAGACTATTGTCCTAAATGCTTATTTGGCAATTGGTTTTCCTCTTGTGTGAATTCTCTTTTCAGATTCCTTACTTATTTCCCCTTTCAGCCTAGATAATTTTCTTGTCAATTTCTAAGAGCCTTCATGTCTGCTGCAAATATTTTCTTAGACTTTTGGATTTTTTTTTTTTTTGCATTTAGTTTTATTGCTCTTTATTGTACCTGAGCTTTAAATACTTACAGAAATCAATATGCTGATTATTTCAATTGTGTGAGTATGTTGTCATTCCTTTGAAGATGGATATAGTTTTTAAATCCTACAGCCTGTTGGTTTTCTTCGATTAGAATTTTATATTTGCCTCTTTAATCGTGTAGAATTTATTCTGGTAAATGGGTGAGATGATTACTTTACATCATGTACTTATATACTTACATCAGTTATTAAATAGCACAAGATTATTTAAAATGCCCTGTTTGGCAGTATGATATTTTTGAAGCTTATTCAATAATATGCATTGTCGAGTTGGGTAGTGCTCAGTCACAAGGAAATGAAAAATGAAAATGGCGCCATGTTAGTCATGAGGAGCTCCGAGTTTAGGCAAGGAGAGAGCTCAGGGAACGGTCCATAAATAGCAACAGTCTGGTATTCCACACTGACCACTGAGTCACTCTGCTGGGAAACTGAACTCTGTTCTCTTCCTGTTCCTATTCCTTCTCTTTTTGTCACACTCTTTTGCTCTTGCCTGTTCCATGTGGCCTCCACTTTTTGCATCCTCTTTGGCTTGCTTTCTCTTTCTTGCTCTCTTTTTCCCTCCTGCCCACTCTTCTCCCTTCCCTCTCCTTCCTTCTCTCTTCCTTTATTCTTCCTTCCTCTGTCTCATCTTCACCCACGCCACCTCCAGAAAAAAGACATTTATACTCTCTCTTGGGAGACATACAAATGTCCTAAATCAATGGCAAGGTGTTGGTCAAAGCATGGGCTTAGGAGGTAAGCAGACCTGAACTCAGATCTCGGCCTTAGCACCACCCTCAGTTGTACCAACATAGGAAATTGCAGGAAGCCCTTGCATGGCATGGTTCTCACATGCATGAGTTTAAGTTATCAAAACTTAGTTAAATAATCCAAGTCCTTCAATAAAATGGTTCAGATTTAAGGTACCACACTACACTAACTGTCAGTAGTTGTATATATAACTTAACAAACTTCCCTGCTAGCTTATCAGCCAATAAATCACATCAGAGATAACAGATGGACATCATGATCAGTGAACAATCCTTTCACTTCTTTCAAAGCCTGGGCGTGATTGGTCACAACGCGTCTCCTTTCCATTTGCACACAGGCAGCAAAGAGTGTCGTTGTGTTGCCTTCTTGTGCCCCAGTGATACACTAACCTGAGCTTTACAAAAATGAATAGTAACAGGAGGAAACCGACCAACAAAGTTGAAAGTGCAGCAAATAAACAAAAGTGATATCACTGGAAGTGAAATTGGAACTGAGCATACATGGAGTTTGTAGAAGAAATAGGTGACTTTGAGAATAGTGACATTCGCTATCCAAGATACTCCAGGTTTGCAGCCTGAGGAACCTAGTGAGGTGAACATCCCGAGAGAAATGAGGAAAGGAGGTGTGATGAGGAGGGTGAAGATGTCCCAGAAGAAGTGGTGTCAGCATTCACTTCACATGAAAACAACGCTCAGAGATATTTCGCATCATTAAAAAGAACAAAAGACGAAATGTTGGGAGTTCACCCAAACACAGAAAAGAGTATGTATCATAAGCTATGTGACAAGAAGAGAGCAATTACTTTTCCAGCTAGATACTTTTTTTTCTGGAGAAATAACAAACTTTAATTCTCTTAAAGTACACTAAGAAAATATTGGTTTTTATCCTTTTTCATGTCCCTATATACTTAGAACAGTTATAGAATTCATAATGTTTTGAGAGAAATTTTTTAAAGTCACAAAGCAATAGCAATATTTCCCAGTGATTATTAAGATTGTTAAGATTGTCATTTTCATGGCTCCAAACTAGTTACAAAGTAGTGACTGCATATTTGTAAGCTCTGTCAACATTAGTCTCTCTGCATGTGAAATGAAAGGATGGTTTCCTAGGATGGCTGTGTCCTTGATAAACTTTCAATAAAGAGTAGCTGTTATTAATGTTAACATTGCTACCAACCTACAACCACAGCAATATGGCATAATTCTACCAAGTTGGGTGTAATTCCATTTTTATTGACTAAGCCAAAGAGCTTGTGTAAAGTAACAGAATTAAGTGAGAAAACACAGCAATGAATTAGTATAAAAGCAACTATTTTCCCAGCCATCCGGAAACTGCCCTCATCTCCTAGGTTCTTCCCTCCAAAGCAATCACGTTGTTAGTTTTGACAATAAAGTGCTCAAACTCACATTCTTGGATTGCCTCCAGTATTAATTGCAGGAAGTTCAAATCTGTGTTCATTTTTAATTTTTTAAACATTTATTCATTTTTGAGAGACAGAGTGCAAGCAAGGGAGAAACAGAGAGAAGGGGACACAGAATCTGAAGCAGGAGCCAGGTTCTGGGCTGTCAGCAAAGAGTCCAACGTGGGGCTCAAACTCATGAGCCGTGAGATCGTGATCTGAGCCAAAGATGGACATTTAACCGACTGAGCCACCCTGGTGCCCCAAATCTTTTTGTGTTCAAACTCTGTTATTTAATTTCTGCTTTCTTTCTGTACCAAGAAACACCTGTGTGGAGGAGCCCAGAAGTCATTATTAGAAGAGCGGGTAGTGGTAGTGGATAGAAATTTAATCAAATGGCCCTCTACACTCTTTCTACAGAAGCTCATAATTATTCTCTGGTTGAATTGTGCCCACATATTTATAAAAACAAGGATTAATGAGCAAAGAGAGAGAATTTCATTAAAATCCACATAAAGAGTCATTGTTATAAGACATTTCTCTCTTCATAGCAAAGTAAATATGATTGATTGCCGTCTCTAGTTTGAAACCATTACTGAGAAGGACAAGAGCAGTGTAGTTTTCACAAACCAGGGAAAACTGTAGAGCATTCATGAAGCCTGCACTCGGACCAAAGCCGAGCAGTAGCCCACTGTTCATGTCCTATGGCCGCACCCACACGCCTGCGCCCAGCGCCAAGTCCTCTCTTTTGGGACTGCATTGCCCATCCAACTTCATCAGACTCTCCATCCTTGATTCCATCCCCATCCACCTCCTTCCTGTCCTCCAAACAATGTTTGTTTCTGGCTAGGTGCCCTTACACCTGCTTTTTCCTGGCCTCAAGCGACCTTCCCTCTCTTCTCTAGCCAAACAATGCCCACTCTCAAAGTCCATCTCAAATCCCATCTCCCAGTGAGGTACTGCTCACCACGCCATTCTCCATCCACCTGGACTTTCACTCAACTACTCTAGCACCTGTGGTCTACACCGGGGCCTTTGACACTGTATTTCAAGCTCTTTTCATATTACTCAATCCTAGTTCAAGTTTCTGGGGGCCGGGGAGCCTACTATATATTTCCACTTAGTTCACAGCTAGCTATGCACACAATTGTAGTTCCTTGAAGGCAGAGGCACGTCTTGTCTATCTCCGTATTTAATAGTGCCTGGCATATAATAGGAACTCAATAAATAATTATTGAGTTAATAAAGATTACTGCTCAACTTGAATTTAGGGGAAAGATGCCTCCCTAGTCATTTTAAATGACTCTTTTCACAGTCTTTCTGAGAGACAGATTTCTCAGAGGGTTATGTTAGCAACCTGGGGAGAGTTACATGATGTGTCACCAGGCCCTTTGTGTGGGCTCACAGGGGACCTGCATTCTCCTTAGAGAAGCCCTGAACCATAACATAGCTAATTTTTACTTTAAATTACATTAAGATATTGAACAGCTGAAAAGTGAAAAATGGCATCAAACTTTTTTTTTTGTTCTACACTATAAAAACAATCAGGTAATATACATATTTCTTTCTGAACTGATTATTTTTGTATCATACAGACAGAACATAGCATAAGAACTCTCTAGTTACCTAATTCAAGATGACATTACCATTCTAACCTTACAGTGGTAAAATGAACAGAATCAATAAGCTCTAATGCCTTTTAAAGTTAGTGGGTTTTTCTATAAATGCATATCTGTTTGTTCTATATACACATGCACACATACCTACGTTTTGTGTAAATGCACGTGCCCGTTAACACAATCTGCTATACAATTTCTCTTGAAAATGCTATGCACATCGATACAAGTAAATACAAACCAAAAAGAAATAAGCATTTAATTTCTTAAGGTGTTTGATATTCATAAAAGGGTGGCAGACAGACTAAGATTTAAAAGTTCAGAAATGGGTCCCTGAGGGATCAAGGGGCATGGTCATTTGAATGTTCACAGGAAAAAAGACAGGGGATGTCTAGGGTAGAAGTCTCAGTCAAGACTCATTTTGCAGCCTTTCTTCCTTAGTAGGTTTAAAATCGCATCAATAAGGAGAGGAGAGAGGCTCTTCAAAGTTTGCCTGAGTTAAATACATCTGCCTTAGCGGCATTGCATTTGATGTACCAAGAAAGTAAAACTACAATCAGATACCAATCTTGTCATAAAATCCACTCTGTCCTAAAGGATTTTCAACTTGCCCATCAGTTAAAGCCCATTTAAGTGATGGCTGTCAGCCATATCACATTCGTGTCACTGCAGCTGAATCCTACAGCTGTGGCTCAGCCTCCTGCCAGAGGGACAGCGCCAAGTGCCTTTCCGGATCTCTGTCCAGGGTGCTGCCTCACTGGCTTGAATTTCCACTACGTGCAGCCCACAGGGCTAAGCTGGTGGAAGGAACTTAAGATCTCTTTTTCTGTGCTTAATCACAAAAGAATGGGGGGGAGACAGATCACGCTGAAACAAAAAGTCCATCTTGTTCAAAAGAAAGAAAGAAAGAAAGAGAGACAGAGAGAGGGAGAGAGAGAGAGACAGAGAGAGAGAGAGAGAGGGAGAGGGAGGGAGGGAGGGAGAGGGAGAGAGAGAGAGAGAAAGAGAGAGAGAGGGAAGGGGGGAGAGGGAGGGAGGGAGGGAAGAAGGAAGAAAGGAAATAACCCTGCCTTCTTTTTCATGTTTGGTAGTCTGTGCACATGAGTATGTATGTCTCAAAAGATATTGCTACAGGTCTGAGACACTCAGAGCACAGCCTTACCCAAATATACCTATAATGTCTTTCCCTCCACTTCTCTTTGCTGAGAGCTAATGGAAACAAGTAGGTCTGATTGATGAAGCCATTCCAGGTCCACAGAACACAAAGTCACAAGGTCTGGTGCTGTTTGTGTCTTGAACAAGTCTCATGAAACTGCTAAGCTGCTTTGCAGGTAAAACTATCAATCAGCCCTGTTACAACAGTCAGGTAGGACCAGGCTGGAATTCTGTAATATTCCCAGCAATTCTTGAATTATCAACTGGCACAAATCTCTCCTTATCCAAAGGAAATCCATGAGAGCTCAAACTCATTCATATTCACGTGCTGTGTTACAGCTCTCGCTCTCTCTCGCTCTCGCTCGCTCGCTCTCTCTCTCTCTCTCTCTCTCTCATGAGGCAAAGGCAGCAGAGAAGTGCTTCTACCGCGATTGCAGACAACTGATTATAATTCTGGGGTGGCAGTGAATATCCTTACAGAGCATGAGACGTAACAGCAGTAACCTTTCTAATTGCAAGGAAAACTAACACATTGATGAAGGAAATCACTGGAAAGAATGGCTGAGTTGTTTCTTGTGGCCGTAGCTGCTCAGAAAATGGGCAGTTATGGGATAGGTCTCCTTATTGGTGCGACAGAACTGACTGAATGAAATTCTGAATCTAGTGAAGCAGTGTTGAAATGGAAATATGCACCTAATGCTTGGAGCCCGGCAGTGTGCCAGGACTACGCAGAGCCAGATGCCACTTCTAAGGTCCAAGGGCAGGCAGAGAAAAGCTCTGTTCTCAGCTGGTTCTCTGAGGCAAAGGTGTATCTTGTCACTGTCAAAGTTGTGTGGCCAAATTTTAATTAATGTGTAAAATTTGCTTCTGCTGCAACCAAGGCTCCGTGCAGTGTGGAGGAGGGCAGAGGGTCTGCACGTGAGACACTGGTCAGGGTGGCTGCGCAGCGAGCACAGAGGGTATGAAATTCTCTGCCATATCACAGCAAACAGGCGATCTTTCTTGGTCACTGGCTTACTCTCTTCTTCCCTTCACTCTGAAATTTATTATTCACTGAGGAATGCTTGCCCCCTTTGCTTACCCCACACACTACCCTTGGGCAATCTTCCGTATGCCTGTGGCTTCATTTAGTACCTGGGCACTGATGGCTTCTCAGCAGGTCTTGAATCATGATTCTGCCACCTCCTACCTCAGTGATTAGAGAAAAGATGCTTTATCTATACAGTGGGAATCATAATAGCAGACTCACAGGCGTGATGGAAGAGTAAGACAGGGCAAAGTACCCACAAAGAGCCAAGTCTAAATAAATATTAGAAGTGTTACTATTAGCAAATGTGCCTCTAGCCCAGTCCCCTCTCCGGACCCTCAGAGTCATCTATCCATCTGTGTGCTGGACATCTCCACTGGGTATGTTATGTGCACATCACTCACCATGTCCACTGTGCAATCCATCGTCTCCCTACACCTTCTCTTCATGAATTCTCTGTCATTTGTTAATGACTCCATCACAAAACTGCCAGAAATCTGAGGATCATTCTTGATTTCCTTCTTTTCCATTTGAGACACCCCATTACTCCTTAACTTAACCAATTTCACTTTGACTCTAGGACATCTTGGCTCAGGATCTTTGCAACTCTCAGAGGATTACAGAGTCCTCCCAAATTTGTCATCCCATTTCAAGGCTTGATCCCCCCAAATGCTCTCTTCCTTCTGCTGCCAGACTGCTACAAGCAAGAGACAAGCCTGCCTCCCTGCTCTACATCTTCAGAGAATCCTCATCTCCTACCAGATAAAGTCCAAACAGAGCACAGAGAATAGGTCCCCTTTCTGGCTCTCCAGGTTTGTTTTTCATTCTCTGCCATACATGAAACCTATATCCTGCCTCCTTCTATTCTCTTACAACGAACATGTTTCTTTTACCATGTCCAGGGCTGGTCCCTCACTCTCTGCTCTGAAACCTGTCCTCCTCTGAATCTTTGCCCATCAGTCATTCCCTTTCTGTCCAGTGCTGTAATTTCTCTCTTCTCACTTACTCTCCTCAGGACACTTAAATGTTCTCGTGTATCTAACCTTCATGCACAGCTCTGTGTTTTCTTCACTTCAAAACCGTATTTTCTGGGGGAGATATCCACATGTACAGTTTTCTCCAACTTACTTCCCAGTCATCTCTCGCCCCAGTGCGGCCTGGCTACCTCCCCTTTCAACTGAGCGAGCCCACAATTTCCTAGCCCTTGACTTCTTGGTAGCACTCAATGCCATCGGCTATATTCCCTCTTTTAGGACCCCCTCCTTCACTGGACCTCCAGGTTACCCTCCACCCTTGACTTTACACCTACTTCTCTGGTTTTATCCTCCCTTATTTCCTTTGGAGATTTCTCTCTCCCTGCACATATCGGTGTTCCTCAGAATTCTAGCCTTACACTGTCCCCCTGGGGAATCTTTCTCCCAACCATTGATGTGCTGATGATTGCCAATCGCTGTCTACAACCCAGATCTGTCTTCTAACTCTAAACCATCTGGACATTTCCACTTTGAGATTTGACAGATACCTTTAACTCAACATGTCCCAAACTGAACTCATTTATGATCTGTTTTCCTACCTTGCATTCAAGCTTAAAGACAGTGAGGTCTTCGAAACACTCACTGTTGCTTCATCTTGGTCAGAACAGGGGAAGGCATTTAGTGGGCACTCCTTAACTCTTTGTTGAATAAATATAGTATATTGTATTTCCATGAATGATACCACATAGTTGCCTACACACAAAGTTCAGATTCAGATATGACTCTTTCATTCTCCCTACTTTCAAAACACACCAAATTCATTATCAGTTCATGGATTTTCCTTTCTAAACAATTCATGGAAGTATTTCAGGCTGCTTTGCTTGCTTGTTAGGTGACGGATCAAATCCAGCTGGTAGTACAGTGGGAGCCGGCTGCCCTGCAAGTCCCTCTCTCCACGCACGCCCGTCTCTGGCTACATACAAATAAACCAACTGGGAGTCTTTCTTGTTCCTAAAGAAAACTCCAAAAGATCATATGGCACTTCAATCCAGAAGATTCTGACCTGTGAAATTTCATTTTGTTTTTATTTACTTTTAATTTAAAAAAATGATTATTTATTTTTGAGAGAGAGATGGAGCATGAGTCAGGGAAGGGCAGAGAGAGAGGGAGACACAGAATCTGAAGCAGGCTCCACACTGTCAGCACAGAGCCTGACATGGGTCTTGAACTCACAGACCACGAGATCATGACCAGAGCCGATGTCAGAAGCTTAATCAACTGAGCCACGCAAGGGTCCCATTGTTTTTAAGATTTGTTGTAGGAAGTAGTGACTGTGTTGTTTCTCAGAAAGCCATTTAAACATTAAACGGCTGAAAAATCATCATTGTCAGGAGGATCCCCCTTTAAACCTTATCTGAGTGTGCACATTGCTTTACACTCATTTTCTTTGCCCGGACCAGAAGGAGAAGGTGGCCCACACGATCTTTTTCTTGTCACGACAAGCCCAGGGTTTCTCGGAGGCCATGATCAGACAGGGCACCAAAGAGAACTGAGATTTATGATAACAACAGGTAGCATGTATTAAGCATTTACCACGAGGCAAGAACTAAACTGTTTGTGCGTTGACTCATCTAATTCTTGGAACAGGCACGTCAAATACAGTTGTCTCCATCTCAGAATGCGGGAGCACAGAACAGTTGTGTAAGTGACTGATGTGTGCGGCATGGGAGGCAGCAGGCTGGGATGGGAAGCAGTCTGGGGCAGCCCGGCTCAGAGTCTCTCCGCCTCGGGCACCGCCATAACGCGTTTCCATGGGACTCATTTATTCCACACCATGTTTGCTACTTCATTTCATAACCATAACTTGTTCTTTTAAGCAGAGAGCTAGAAAACATATCCACGAGAAGGCCAGGAAGGAACTAATTTTGGAAGGGAGAAGAATGGCTATTAGTTTAAGAAATTCTTTTCACAATCCACAAAACAAACCATATTTAGTATGAATACACATGAGTACTTGGGTGCCAGGTGCTGTGTAAGGGCTAGAGTCAAAACCAAGGGTAGGACAGATCCCCGTATGAAGAACCCTGTGCCCACTGTGTTCTTAAGAGATTTATTTCCTAGGAAAGCACTTGCATGAGGTTTTTACCACAAACTGTAATTGCTTAAGAGCCCATAAGAACACAGGGAGAAGTACTGGGGGGCAAAAATATTACTCCTAAATGTCACTATTCTTTTTGAAATCCCAGATCAGGGAGGAGGAGGGAGGGAGAAACACCCAGAAGGCAGGTGAACTCCAACCCCCTTCTTACCCTACATTAGTCAATATAACTCCAAATACTAAACACTTACAAATGCCAACCAAAGCCATTGCCTACAATGAGATTGTAGTATATCATTTTCTTGTTCAAAAATGTCTCTAGGATATCGGTGACCCGATGGATAAAGTCTAACAGCTTTGATATGTTATTAGCACATGAGGCCATTTGTAAGTCAGCCTCAACCCATGTTTCCGGCCTCACCAGCTCCCATTTTCCACTGTTTCTGTTGAAATCCAGGAACCGTCCCTTAAACACCTGAAGCTCTGTGACAATAAGCCTCTGCAATACTGTTTCTATTTTCTAAGGCCATGCCATTCAGCAAGGTGGCCACTAGTAATTTAAACTTAATTACAAACTCATTAAGATTAAAATTAAGCATGCAGTTCCTTGGCCACACTCTATGTTTTCAAGCACTCCCTAGTCATGTGCACCAAACAGTGCAAATAAAGAACATTTTCATCATCAGAGAAAGTTCCATGGACTGTCTGGCTTTAAAGTGCCTCTATTTCCTCCCACCCCTCAACTTCTGGGCCCCTCCGAGTCTTACTCATTTTCAGGTTTTCATTCAAACGTCACCCCTTTTGCGAGGCCTTCTCTGGTGCCTCTCTGCAAGCTACCTCCCACTGCATTTTTAGTACGTCTCTGTTACAGTAAGTATCAGTTCTGTGAGCTGTGTGCATGGTTATTTCCCCCATGTGGATGTCAGAAACATGAGAGAGGGACTTTATGTTCTCATCTGCAGGCCCTCGTCACAGTTCCTGACGTAAAGCAATGACTTGCGGATGGATGGAATGGTCTGGGATTGAATACAGAGGTCACGGAGCTCAATTTTGTTTTTCGTCTTCCTTCCTCGGCGGAGAAGAGAACATTGTGTAACATTTTCCTGGTGTTCCATGGAAGGCTGAGAAAGAGCAAGAGCCCATCTTCCTGACCCCCGCATGAATGTGAGTTCTAAAGGCGTGCTGAGCTCAGGGGTGCTGCCTTTTACTGTTCCCTGATCTCTGGCAGGTGAATGTGGGGTGGATGCAATGGTGTTCACTAATTATACCTCAACCCACCTCCTGGTACTAACGTGTCTTCACTTCTGCCTCGTCCAAAACTCTGCAGCCTGATTTACAGATTTTTGCAGGGGAAAAGCATCACGTACATGATACCAATTAACCTCTGCAGATGCCTTATTTCCTAGAAATTTATGAAAATAAAAAGATTTAATTGTGTGGTTAATGTGGAGCATTTTTTGGTAGCAGTCTATGAAATTATATATAGAATTAGGTTTGTTTACTTTGAGAGGGGCTAATCTTTGGCTGTTTTCTTTTTTTAAATGTTTTATTTATTTTTGAGACAGAGAGAGACAGAGCATGAGCGGGGAGGGGCAGAGGGAAAGGTAGACACAGAATCAGAAGCAGGCTCCAGGCTCTGAGCTGTCAGCACAGACTGAACCACCCAGGTGCCCCTCTTTGGCTGTTTTCATTCCTATTGGAATAATTTCCTTGCTTTGTGGCAATTCAATACGAAAAGCCTGCAGAAAGCTATGAAGAGCCTATGAAAATTTTTTCTAAACAGGACAAATCCATCTAGCACGCTTTCAGGGAGGTCTCTCATACAGACAAAGGAAAGCAAGACGGTCTGGTGTAGAGAAAGGAAATAAACTAAAAAGACAGGAGGGCCAGTGTTCAGATATCAACCCAGCCAATACAGAGACTTTCCTGAACTAATTTCATTGGGAAAAATAGGGCTCGGGTTATAGTCTGACTCATGGCCAAACAGCCAGTTGTGCTCAGGTGGAGAAACAAAACAGGGGACATTAGGTATCTCTGCTTAATTAATAAAACAAGGAGAATCATGCATTTCCAGAGACAGACGAGGATAAAAATTTGAGTAAGATCAAACTCTAGCCTCTGGACCATTCACATCAGAATTATTGATGAAGGTAGGTGGTTGTATTCATTGTCTAGGGCTGCCATGACCAAGTGCCACAAACTGAGTGGCTTAAAACAATAGAAATATATTTTTCCACCATCTGGAGACCGGAAGTCTGACATTAAGGTGTCAGTGGAGTCATGCTCTCTCTTCTCTTCTAGCTCCTAGTGGTCACCAGGGAGTTTGGCATGCCTTGGTTTGCAGCTTATGACTCCAATCTCTACTTCGGTTATCACATGGCCCTTATCACCCTGGGTGATCATGGTGGTGGTGGTGGTGGTGGTGGTGGTGGTGGTGGTGTGTGTGTGTGTGTGTGTGTGTGTGTTTATGTCTCTGTCTCTCCTCCTCTTCTTACAAGGAGACCAGACATATTGGATCATGGTCCAGTGTGACTTCATGTTAACTTACATCTTGATTATATCTGCAAAGACCCTATTTTTAAGCAAGATTACATTCACAGGTAGCAGGAATTAGGACTTCAACATAATTTTTTGGAAACTGCAATTCAACTCACAACCATGATTATTATAAATTCAGATCCCTAAGGTCCATCTCAAACCTACTGAATGACCCTCTGCCTTTCCTTCTACAGTCTCCCATACCCCTTTCATGTACTCTAAGTCTGAGCATCCTGGTATAGGAGGAGAACAGTGATGGACAATGACCGAGTGAGGAGGAGGCAGGTGCAGCATCTATAGGGTTGCCAAAAAAGTCGTAATTAAGATAAATAATGCTTTAATGAGATATTTTAAAAAATTGAAATCAATGCAAAAAAAAAAGTCCACGACGAGCAAAATATCAAAATTGTAAATAAGCACAGGATCAGCATTACTATGTGTTTTCCTTTTGCCTCAGGCCCTGGCGCAGGTGGTAGGGTGCCTGGGAAATGCTCTCTCCAGACAGTTAGGAAGGCTGCCAGCTGGTGGTTTAAAGATGCTGTCTAGCGATTCCTCTGGTTTCCCCAAAGTCCTATAGAATTCTTCTCACAGCTGCCTTGTCATAGTGACGTTTAGGGAATCACAGGAGGAGTGCCCACATGTGGGTCAGCAGACAAGAAAAATAAGACACCCACAGGACTGAGATGCAAGTGAAGTGGGGTAAAGGGACACAAGAAACCAGACCATGAGGCGAGGGACAGAAATCGAGGTGCTTTGAAACAGACACTCCTGGGGCGCCTGGGTGGCTCAGTCGTTTAACCCTCCGGCTTTGGCTCGGGTCATGATCTCACGGTTCATGGGTTTGAGCCCCATGTTGGGCTCTGTGCTGACAGCTAGCTCAGAGCCTGGAGCCTGTCTTCAGATTCTGTGTCTCCCTCTCTCTCTGACCCTCCCCTGCTCACGCTGTCTCTCTCTGTTTCTCAAAAATAAATAAAACACTAAGAAAAAAAAAAAGAAACAGACACTCCTGCCAATATTGGGGGGATTGGTGGGGCAGAAAGCGGGTCCCTATTTCTCTGTTAGATGGCAGACTTCAGCCATTTACATTTTATAATTAAAGGTAAGGATGACTTTAAAAGGCTAGAAATCCTTGGCAGCCCTAGGTGACATGAATTTCATATCAGATCAGGTTTGCTGGATAGTGTATGTGCATTTGGTTTTTCTAATGAGACCAGAAAGCCATGCCCTTGGAAGGCAGACATTTTGGTGTGAATCAGCTGAGAAGAGGAAAGCTTCGGGAGGCGGGTGCATCCCAACCCGTGGGACCAGGGGGTCTGGAATCATAATGAGCTCTCTGGCTACACTGACATCGACAGCAACTGCTATGGACACTCAAATATCACGCATTGAATAAACCACATGAAATCCCCTCGGAGGCTCCCAGAGGGCCCAGCAAGGGCTGGACTCTGAGAGCCAATCCTAATTTAGTTTCCTGCCCAACATGTGCCCCCCAATCCCAGACCTCGCAGCTCCTGAACTGGGATGACTGGTAGGCTTTCTGCACTTCCCACCTTCCACTGGTCTCCTTACTCACAAAGAAAATGTAATAGGCGTGTCTTCGCAACCTTTCTATTCAAGGGCGTTACCTTGACTTCTGATAACCATGCTTCAAAGTCCCACCAAGTTAAGTTACAGACTTTCTGGAGTGTTCATTGTAACAGCCAGGTTTCCTAAATTTTATATGCTAGGTGAGTCGGGGTCAGAATATTGTAGATAAGAAAGATACCAAGGCAATGATGGAGGTCTTCTAAATCAGGAAGATGGGAGGTAGAAGTGGGAGCAGAACATGAAAAGAAGGTCTGTATGCGGATGTAGGGCCTTTCAAAGTTACCGTGCCTGGAGATGAAATTTCAACACAGGAAATACGTATGTGTGGGCAAGAGTCATGGGGGGAATTGAGTATTTTCTTGTTTATCAGCATTTATTACAATTCTATTACATATTCTATTGGGTCACTTTCCCTTGACCAAGTCACAAATAATTTAAAGATTAAAAAAACAAATATATTGAAAATTAAGAATAAGCAAAAAGAAAGCAACAAAAGAGCAAGAAAATAAGACACTGAATAAGTCTGGAAGTAGCCCCTCTCATTATTTATGATAAGGCACTGCAGGCAGGACGTTGAAATGGAGCCAGCCAGATTAGAGGTCGAATTTTGGGTCAATCATTTGTCATTCTGCAATCTCGAGCAAGAATCTTAAACCCACTGTTTTTCTCATTTGTAATATGGCATCTAAAATATCCTCTTCATCGGGTTGAACTGAACACAAAATGGGACGCCCTTCATAAAGTACCTTATAGTGTCTCCACGGACACTATTCTTCTCCCCTACAGGCTCCAACGACTGCTTCATTGATGTTCCCACCTAATAGTTTGGTTCTACACATATGTTAAGATCTCTATTTAAAAAAAGAGAGAAAGAAAGCCTATCTTTAATTAGACCTTTCAGGTTTTATTGCAAACAGCAGACACGACTCTGTGGGACCCAAGTGCTTCTCTCCAGAGGGCAGGGCTGGCAGGAGAATGATGTATCTGGACAAGCCAAGGATCTAGATGCAGACTTGAGAAGACAAGCGGTCTTGACCTCAAGAGAGGGTGATAAAAGCAAGTAGAATTTCTTTTTCCAAGGCAAAGAAAGAATCGGGGGAACTGAATTTGTCTAAGTCACCCAAACACTAGAGACTTAGGCAAATCTCTTACTCTTTCTAGGGAATTTGGGGATAATATATAAATTGCCTATCTTATTGGGTATTTGTGATGGTATACATAATCAGTACACATGACCATAATGTTTTACATGTAAATCTGTGTTTGTTAGGATACATTCTGTCAGCTACAGTCAGGAACCTTCAGATGAAAGTGAATTAAACAAGGCAGAAGCCAGACCTAAACAGATACTTGTTCGATGGGTAACTGGCTCGAGGTACTATGTCTGCCCATGTTGCTAATGTTTTCTATGGACTTTATCTCTTTCAACTTACAAATTAATTCTACATTTAATTCAATTCTAAACATGTAGTTAACATCTACAATGCCACATGATATGAATACAGAAATAAATACAAGCCCCTTCACTCAAAAAGCTACATGTCCTAAAGACACACACACACACACACACACACACACACACACAGAGTATCTAGTATCCCATGTATTATAACTAAAAACATCATTCCAAGAATGAAGGACTATTTCACTGGAAACCACTGGAAACAATTTTTTCTGAACATGAGCCAGGCATGTATCTCAAGGAGTCTGTGTCATATAAATTTTAGCTCTCAGGAAATGACGAGGAGATCATAAAGTGAACGGACTGTGTTGCTACCGAGGGCAAAATCCTATTGAAAACGGGCTGTCCTTTGGGATCCACCAACTGGAATCGCACAGTAACCGCAAACTGGTAATCCATCACTGGTGTCTCCACGTACCACCAACACCACACTCCACTTAGGAACCACCTGTGACTCGACTCTTACAGCATTTTTCTTACCTAGTCGAATGCTCCCACTATCTCACTGGGTTGGCTAAATGTGTGTGTGTGTGTGTGTGTGTGTGTGTGTGTGTGTGTGTGTTCTTTGTCTGTGACCCAGGGGGGATGACCAACACTGAGCAACATCACTCTGGAAGCCAACGAAAGGAGTTGAAATCAGGTGAGCTGCCCTGCTCTCACGCAATCCAGGACTACGGAGCAAGAAACAGTCATGTTCTCAGCTGACACTAGTAACATTCAAACCTGGCAGAAACATGGCTGCTTACGAGCTGGTGCAAAGGGAATTCTGTCCATTTCATTTTTCTTATACAGTATCCAACACATGCTGTGTACAACCAGGTGTTCGATAAAGACCGTTAGCTTTAATGGGTGAATGAAGTCTGGCTTACAGCTTTCCATAAATGAAAACATGACATTGGTTGGCCAATGATCATCCAACTGGTGGGTGATCTATGTTTATGTGGTTTACAATGGCTCCTTAACGTTTTCTATGTTGTTATTTCATTTTTCCTCACCCCTCCATAGGCGGTGGGTTGAGAGGAAGTTTTCCTGTGAGTGCCACCCTTTAAAGGGCTTTGTCTTGGGGCACCTGGGTGGCCCCGTCAGCTCAGCGTCTAACTTTGGCTCAGGTTATAACCTCACTGTTTGTGAGTTCGAGCCCTGTGCTGACAGCTCACAGCCCGGAGCCTGCCTTGGATTCTGTATGTGTCTCTCTCTCTCTACCCCTCCCTAACTCATACTCTGTCTCTCTCTCAAAAATAAAGAAATACTTTAAAACATTAAAAAAAAGGGGGGGGGACTTTGACTCTGCCAAGAAAAAATCAGGAGGCTCACTCGCAGGGTCTTGCACAGTTCCTAGCTGTGGTCATTGCGTCTGTGGATGTTGAGGCTGTGGTCCAAAGGTTCCACCTCCTTACTGTTCTTTGGCTTTTAGAACCATCTGAATCCCTCGTTTTCAACAGTCTACAACTTTCTGCCTGATGCGTGCTGAAGCACCCATTCTGTAATATTGACGATCTTGAAATGGAATTTCACTCATAACTTAAAAAGATCAATAACATGCCCCAGTTAAAAGGGAACTACAAGGAAAAATAAAAGTAAATACAATTAAATAACACATTCTAGAGAATCTATATTTTAATATATAAACATGGGAACATAACTGGACCACAAAACAAGACGAGGCAGTCAGAGGCACCTGCATGAAAACTTGCTGTGAAAACGCAGCAGCTACACACATACTTGGGCACAAGTTGTTTGCCCTGGCTCCTCACACATGGCGAGAGACACTGCCATCTGTGACACAAGGTTCTCAAATGATGAGAAACTCTTGGGACAGTCCAAACAAAACAAAGCACACTCTTCTTTCAAGGTACCTGGTTGTTGCTGGAAATTCACCATATAATACTACTTTGAATTCATACATTATACAGAGGTAGATTATAAGCTTAAAAATGATCAACTTTTATTTTTTTACTTCTATGAATATCCAAAGAATCATTCAAAAGTCATGAAAATGAGTAAAACTGGAAAATGGGACAGTTCCTTGTCCTATGGGACTGTCCGGTGCCTTCATGACTGTTTATTATGGCCTACAAATGCCTTTAGGGCCCCTTAATAAATGTGACCACCAAAACATCTCTATACATATCCTAAACTGACCCCTTTGAGAAATACTGATTTAGAGAAGTGAAAGGAAGGAAGGAAGGAAGGAAGGAAGGAAGGAAGGAAGGAAGGAAGGAAAAAAAAAATAGAGGAGAAACCTGGGAAAACGGCAGTGAGCAGCCTCGCTTTTGAACCTCTCTTTTTTTTATATATATAGTTTATTGTCAAGTTGGTTTCCATATAACATCCAGTGCTCTTCCCCACAAGTGCCCTCCTCCCTGTCCATCACCGCCTTCTCCTTCCCCCCTCCCCCTTCAGGACTCAGTTTGTTTTCAGTATTCAAGAGTCTCTCATGATTTGCCTCCCTCCTTCTCCCTAACTTTTTCCCCCCTCCCCCTCCCCATGTTTCTCTGTTAGGTTTAATTCACCCACAGAAGCAGACAGCCATGCTAGGAGACACAATGCAGGAAAAAACAAGTAACCAAAGTGGGCACGGAAGGAGGATGGGAAGGACGTATGAGAAGTAGAACAAGTCTGTCGATTGCTTTAGAGTGTGACTTAAGAGAAAAAGGACAGTCTTCAAACCAGATGCTGGGAAAGGAGGAGGGGAAGGGAAAGAACGGGTTATAACCCAATTTCAACACATTTATAGTAGGGAGTCACTAGACAATAACCAGAAAAAGAGGGCTTAAGATGTGAGTAAAAATATTATACAAAACTAACCTGTGGGGGCATCTGGGAGGCTCAGTTGGTTAAGACTCTGACTCCTGATCTCAGCTCGGGTCTGGGTCTCAGGGCTGTGGTTCAATCCCGCATGGGCTCCATGCTGGGCGTGGAGTCAACCTAAAAAACAAAAATGAAAAACACTAACCATTGGGACAAAAATGTAAACTCTCCTAAATATCAAAAATATACTTAAGAAAAAGAAGGGGAAAAGTATTTAATAAAAGTGCTGAGATAATTGGGGGTGTATATATATGTGTATATATGTATATAAAGATAAGTTTGGATCCATGTTTCAAATCATTGAAAAGGAAAAATTCCAAAAGGACCTTAAATTTGCGATAAAATAATTTAGAACCCACACAAGTACTAGAAGTAAACATGAATGGATTTCTTCACAAGCCAGAAATACAGAAAACATTTCTCCCATAATTCAAGACCTAGTAGCAATAAGAGGAGAGATAAATTTAATTACACATTAAAAATTTAGCATGGCCACACACACACACACACACACACATACACAGTGTAAACAAAGGAAAAAGACAAATGACAAATTGGGGAAAACATTTGCAATTTTATATCACAAACACAGAATTCAAATATTTATTATAAAAAGTTTCTAAAAGTAGAGAAAAATCTCTAATACATCAAAAAAGAATCTCCTCAAATAGAGAAAAGATCGTCTAGAGAGAGGACTACAGAGTTTAAAGAAAAAGACAAGAAAATCTCTTAACCAGATGAAAGATGATCTACTTTATCTCTCATAAAATATATACAAATTAAAACTTCACTGATATTCCATGTATCCCCTTTTAGGTCGGCTACCATTTAGAAGTCAGACAACAATCTTTCAGCAAGGCTGTGAGGAAATGCACACTGTCATACGCTGCCGTGGAGACAGAAGAGGTCACACATCCTACGGAGGGCAATCTGTCAATACCAAGCAAAGTAACTAACGCATTTACTCTTCAACAGGGCAAGTAAACTTCCAGAACCTCATTCCAAAGATGTAATGGCAAAAATATGAAAAGATGTATGACCAAAGCTAGTCACTGCAAAAGACTGGGAACAGCATAGATGTCTATCAAGGGGGCACTGAACAAATAAACCATGAAACATCTAGCTATTAGAGTTCTATACAGCTAGAAAGGAAGTAGAAAACCCTTTATACCCTGTGAAGTATTTTCCTGATTAGATGGTTAGGTGGAGAAACAGAAACACTTGCATAGAATGTTAATCTGATGGAAAAGGGAACATGAATGTGTCTGATTTTAAAAACAAGGGAAGGATAAACGATGAAAAGCAGATTACCAATAGAGGGGAAAGGGAACAGGGCTGAAGGTAAAAGCTAGACTCCATTGAATACATGGTATTGTAGATCTGACCTTGAAACCAATGGTATATTTTGCATAATTATGAAATGGAATTCTAGAAACAATCAATCTCTAAAAATTTAAAGTAGGTACGCACTCAGTTGGTGGTGTGGCCATACAGGGAACTATTCCAAGTGACCCTTGTAGCACATTATTTGCATGCATTTCCTAGTGGGATACAACCTACAGATGAAATACACTGAGAAAACACCTAAAGTGTTTACCGTAACTGTATTTCTGCTGGTCCTGTTTGTGTTGCTCTTCTGAGACTGGCATCTGTCTCTTAAAAGACAAAACAGGGGCGCCTGGGTGGCTCAGTGGGTTAAGTAGCTGACTTCGGCTCAGGTCATGATCTCATGGTTTGTGTGTTTGAGCCCCACGTCGAGCTCTCTGCTCAGAGCCTGGAGCCTGATTCCGATTCTGTGTCTCCCTCTCTCTCTGCCCCTCCCCCACTCATGCTCTGTGTCTCTGTGTCTCAATAATAAATAAAAACATAAAAAAAAGACAAAACAAGGGAATACTTAATGAGCTGTTCTACTTTTCTCATACCATGTGTTTTTAAGAATTGAAATTCTTTGTGCAGACGAAGGAGACATAAATGGAAGATATAAGAAATTAAGTAAAGCCTCTGTGACCTTCAATTTATTTTTATTTTTTTTAAGTTTATTTATTTTTGAGAGAGAGCGAGCGAGCACAAGCAGGGGAAGAGCAGAGAGAGATAAACACACAGAATCGGAAGCAGGGTCCAGACTCTGAGCTGTCAGCACAGAGCCTGATGCGGAGCTCGAACTCACCAACTGTGAGATCATGACCCAAGCCGAAGTCGGATGCTCAACCGTCTGAGCCACCCAGGCGCCCCATGTGATCCTCAATTTAATTAGAAGTATGAGGATGAACTCATGATTTGTGTTAACTTGTATACACATAATTCTTGTTTCATAGTTCTGTTTACTGAAAAGGCCCGGAAGCAGTGACTACTCAGTGAGGACACTGTCTCTAGATCCAGGCTGTGGTATTAACATAGCATTTCCAGGATGAGAAAACAGGGCTTCCCAACTGACAGATTTCAGGTTTGGGGCACAAAATGTACAAGACGGCTTGGAACATCCTGTCATGACTAGAAAGCAAGAAAACTATCAAAGGCTATAAAGTCCTGTTGAAACGATTGAGGAGGGAACTTGAACAGGTCTCCACAGGTTAAAGGTGGGAACACTTGAACATCTTTAAGGGTGAGAACTCAAATTATGGGAACATGTCGATGATGATAAAATCTATGAATTAGTTCCTAACGATATTTTATCAAAAATTTTTTTTTAACATTTATTTATTTTTGAGACACAGAGAGACAGTGTGATCATGGGAGGGGCAGAGAGAGAGGGAGACACAGAACCGGAAGCAGGCTCCAGGCTCTGAGCTGTGAGCACAGAGCCCAGCGCAGGGCTGGAACCCACGAACCGTGAGATCATGGCCTGAGCCAAAGTCGGACGCTTAACTGACCGAGCCACCTAAGTGCCCCCATAACGATATTTTAAAAAAACATCCCCACTGATCACTATTGAGAGATGTGAGGGAACCAAATCATTATTTTGAAACCTGACAAGTTAGGTAAAGAAATAAGGTGTGTGGTGTATCATTTCCATTAGGACTGTCCTACCACATCACTGAAAATATGGTGAAAGAGTTTCTCTTTACAGAAGTTGTCAGCTAACAAAAAAGGAGGGATTGTGGAATTAATAATAGTACTATTTGCCACCTCCACCAAATTAATGGATCTAGATAGTGATTGGGAATGGTTGTTAGCAACCTCAAAACCGAGACAACCAAACGTGTTTCCTAAGGGGAGAGCGAGCAGAGCCTTTGAAATACCATTGCCCCCCAAAATCAAGTCTGAATTTGATCACATCTCTACTACCAAGTAGCAACGTGAGAAATACAAAGGAGAGAGAAGCAAGTTAAGCAACAGGATGGAAATGTAAGGCATAAAACCCAAAGTGTAGGAAATTCTGCAGGAGAAATGAGAGGTTCCTTCAACAACAGACTGTCAAGAAAAGAAAAAATGAGGAGAATCCACAGGTTAAAAGAGACTTAAACAGCAGACCATCAACCTCTATGGGTCTCACTGAGATACACAGTGAAGAAATAAAAACCACAATCAGCAATAAACAACAAAATTAGGCACTCACATGAACCAGATGACTGGGAATTTGAGCACAGATGCTTTGTTATTACTAGGAATTAGTGTTATAGTTTAGATCCAATAATGGTATTATGTTGTATATCTATCTAAATACACTATGTTTTAGAAATTCATACCGAAATATTTGAAATGGAATGAGGTGTGGCGTTTGCATGAAAACAATGCAGGGGTGTGGGGGTGCGTAAGGACAGAGGTGAACACAGATGGAGACGTACTGGTAAACTGTTGGGGCTAAATTATGGCTTCTGTTATACTATTCTTTCTACTTTTGTGTACATTTAATGTGCTTTTATACTCATGGTCAATTCCTCTCCCCCCTGCCTCTTTTAAAGTTTTGTATTTTAATTCCAGTATAGTTAACACACAGTCACATATTAGTTTCAGGTGTACAACATAGTGATTCAATAATTCCGTACATTACCCAGTGCTCAGGATGATAAGTGTGAATAACATAAACATTCAGAAAAGTAGCAGATGAAATTGCCACCCCTCCAGCTAGATAAACAGGGAAATACAGTCACCTCCGAAGTTCCTGAGACTCTCTCCCTTTGTTTGGATCCTGTTCTGTATCCATTTCTTTCTCCGGGTCTCCTTCTCCTTTTCCGTCTTCAACAAAGTTCTTTTGTTCTGTTACATCCACCTCCTCTCCATTCCCCCATCCCCCGCTTCTCCCTCCTCTTTTCTTTTCCCACACTGATCTCTTTTCTATTCTTTCTTTGCTCTTCTTTCTCCCCTGATCCCTTTAACAACCGGCCATGACACTGAACTGAAAACTTGTTTTTCTCTTTTTAAATTGGTGAGCGTGATGGATTAAAGGTTTCCGTTGTTGATGTTGTTTGGCAAGTAGGTGAACGGGCCGCTCTCCTCCCCGTTTGAAAGAGCACCACCTCTACAAGGCTGCACAGGAGCTCCGATCTGTGTCACGGGCTGTGGGTGGTGCGGGAAGGCCCCTCTGAGACCAGAGCGCAGTTCACAGGCGCCGTGGTCACTCCGTGCGGCCGAAGCCAGGGCGCTGGGGGGACGCATGGCTCCGACTCCAGTGTGAAAAAGGTGACATCAAGACCGAATCACGATCCCGGTCCCCTTTCCGCCTACAGCAGCCGAGACAAGTACATCCACACGCCTGGGGGCTCCAAATAAGAAGGAAAGACCAAGGGGCACTGCATCTTCCGACCTTGGGACCCACGCAGGCGACATCGCCCACGACCTGCTGTGCCCGTGCACAGTCTGCCCTGAGCCGCCCCCGGGAAACGAACTTCCTCTGGAAGCCGGTGCTTCCTGTGCTTCGGACACCCCCCTCTCAGCAAGCTGGCAGGTCACTGCAGATAAGCAGCCAAGCTCTCCAGAAAGTTCCTTCTTTTCCTTCCTTACATCTACCCGTGAAGTCAGTTGAAAACTGCCCTTGATCAAAGGCTCTGGCAGAGGACTACAGGACTTTTATTATTTATTATTTATAGAGTGCCTGAGTGTTACCCAGCAGTTTGCAAAACATAAAACACCGGAGAAAAGATTCATGCTGTGAGGAGGTGACGATGTAAATGAAATGTAAACATGATGGAACACAGGAAGTCCCTTGAGAGGTAGAAACATGGCTTCTATGATCCGGGGAGAGACTCAGGGAAAGGTGCCTAGAGAAAATCAATAGCAGAACACCAATAAACATGCAGTCCTGGAACAAGGTAGAGTTAAATGTGCAGCTGACCTATCAAATCAATGCAAATGAGGACAAAGTTTTCCCTGTAAATTATCAAAGGCTTAAAAACTGATACTATGTAATTCTTGTAAAGGTGCTGAAATTGTGTCACTGCTATTCATTTCTGGAGGTGTTGTAAATTGGTAGAACACTTTAGGAAAGCAATTTAGTATTATGTATCTGTTAGGATTCTTATGTAAGACTTTAATCCTTTTGCAGTATTTATAACTTTAACATATTGCAGAAGACAGCTCAGTACAATTCAGCCTTTATATACAATACAGCAGCGAACACCCTGTGTTCCTATTACCAAGCACATTTCTTCTCTATCACACTTTCAGACAATTTACCCAGCCCCCATGAGCTTTCTCAAGTTATCTGTACACCCAGTATCTCAATAATGTCAAGAGGTATAAAAGTGTTTTTGCCTTTGAATCCTGTATCTCAATTTTTAGGTTCCTACTCTAACGAAAGAAAATCAAAATATGGTAAAATTATCTGTATAGATGAAGATATTTATAACATTTGAAGTATAAAAATAGAAATGACCTAACTGGTAGCAAGTGGAGGATTTTAGTAAGTAATTATGACACATTCAATTGATATATATTCTTATAGTCCTTAAAAAATGACTTTGAAGACTATTTGGTTATGGGAAAAAAACACTTGGACTATACTATTAATAGACAAAAGCAAGAACAGACATTAAATATCTAATGTTACTCTAACCTAATTAAACAGTAGGGAAGAGGAAAGCGACAGAAGGCCGTGACGCGAAACTAACCGATGGCCTGGGTCCTACGAGGCAGGGGGGCTACAGCTGACACACTCTCCTCCACCGCCCAATGTTTTATTTAATTTTATTAAAATGGTTTTTAGCATTTTATTTATTTTGGAGAGACAGAGAGAGACAGAGCACGAGCTGAAAGGGTAGAGAGACAAGAAGACACAGAATCCAAAGCAGGCTCCAGGCTCTGAGCTGTCAGCACAGAGCCCGACGCGGGGCTCGAACACACACACTGTGAGAACGTGATCTGAGCTGAAGTTGGACTCTCAACCAACTGAGCCACCCAGGCACCCCTCTACTGTCTAATATTTTAAAATGTGCTAATAAGTGTGTTTCTGCTAATCCACTTTTTAAAAAGTGTTTATTCTTGAGACAGTGAGAGTGGGAGAAGGGTGGGGGGCAGACAGAGGACCCGGAGAAGACACTACGCTAATAGCAGAGACCCTGATGCGGGGCTTGAACTCACAAACCACAAGATCACGGCCTAAGCTGAAGTCGGACACTTAGCTGACTGAGCCACCCAGGTGCCCCTCTGCTAATACATTTGTGAAATAAAAAAAAAACAAACAAAAAAATAAGTGACAGAAATAGAAGTTGTATGTCATCTTTCAGGAAAAGCACTACCAATATTGCACCTAGCCAAAAAGGAAGCTAATAAATCTTTAAAGTGGCCCAAAGAATTGTTCCAAGACTCCCTGGACATCTGTGCATGAAGGTCTATTTGTAGAAAACTTCTCCAGGGAAGGATTTTTCCTATACTATATTTACCTTAACATTTGTACCGGAAATTAAAAATACCCCACAATAGCTATGTTAGGATTTTCTGTGTAGTAATTGCGTAACTGAGATTCGGTAGTACCAGAATCTTCCTTATATAAAGAGATTTTGTGCTTAATGATACAAGTGACAACAGAAATAAGAAGGAGAAGGAAGTGGTTTTAATAAAACTTGAAGGAAATAGTGAAGAAACCATCAAAATGAGATATGCATGTAGCAGAGCTTGCCCCAAACTTATTCTTATTAAGCTCCCTGGGCCTTGAGGAGCTATTGCTCAGACTCTGAATGGCAATCAATACTGATCAATAAGGATTCTATTTTGGTGAGAACAGCACTGCATATTTCTATTTACGCTTCTGGCATTTCACAGCAGTCACACCCTGTCTGAAGTGCTGGCTCACAGACAGAATGTGGATTTTGGAGACAGACCTCGGCTCAGACCCCAGCGTCCCTACCACATCCTGATGGTGTGGCTCTGGGCAGGTCACAGTGTTTATGTGGCACAGGGACTCACAAGAAGTGGCAGCGGCCTCCCATTGGTTAGGGTTTCAAAGGCACCAGCTCTAACACCAGGAGCCTCCTACTGATGGTGAGTCCGCTCGGTGCGGTAGGAAGTGTCCCTGGCTGCTCACTTTCACCTTAGAAGGGACAAGAACCGCCTCTTGGTGAGAGCACATGTGGTAAGACACAATTGCAAGGGAGTCTCCGGGTCTCTGGGGGAGAGCGACCCTCTGGCTCTGTTCTGACTTCCACATCATTTCTCCCCACACACTTCTCTCTATTCTTACCACAGTCTGAGACTGCATCCTGCCTTAAATCTCCAATCAGGTGCATTCCAGAGGACCCTTCCACGGCGGTGGCTAGTGAGCCACTGGGTGGTGACCCCTTGATGGAAGTCATGCAGTGCAGTTTCTAGGACCCTCTGTGTTACATAATTCATACCCTTCTCCCCCCTGCCCCTTTTCTCCATTTCCCAGGTGTCCTGGCCAGAGGCTACTTTTTTATTTTAATGTTTATTTATTTTTGAGAGAGAGACACACACACACACACATACGAGCGGGGAGGGCCAGAGAGAGAAGGAGACACAGAATCCGAAGCAGGCTCCAGGCTCTGGAGCCATCAGCACAGAGCCCAATGTGGGCCCCAGTCCAAGAACCACGAGATCATGACCTGAGCCAAAGTCAGAAGCTTAACCAACTGAGCCGCCCAGGTGCCCCCAGCGGCTACTTTCGATTGTATGATTCTAAACTTCTGAGAACAGGAAGAAAGCTATGGACCCGTAGTTTGTGTGTAACTTCTGTAGTTCTTGAAATTCGTAAAAACAATTTCTGAATCTCAAGCGATGAGACCCACGTTTAAGGATTAATTTGTCAAGTTTTCTGTTGTTTTTGCTTTGTTTTTCGTATTACAAATCACCATCACCTGATTTATTATCTCTTTTGATGAATTTTTATATAAAGTAAGGAGTTTCTTAAAAAGGGGTTACTCAAGTGATATAAACAGATTACGTAGATCTCAAGGAGCTGAGCTGGATCTGCGTGGACAAGCGATGTGCACAGTGATCATGCGCACGGGCTCTGCAGAAGGCTGACCTGGATCCCAGTCCCAGCGCGGACACTTCCTGCGTCACCTGACAAGTGCCTAGCTCGTCTAGTTTCTGTTTCTCATCTGTCGAATAAAGATAATAATTGCAACAGTAAAGGGCTGCTTCAACGGGTCAATGATTAAATAAGATAATAAGATATGAAGCCCTTACACAGCGCCTGGAAGACAATGCGTTTTTACTAACAGTCTCCTTTTCCATTTAAAAGTATTTGCATGAGTTGACAATCCTACCGACCTTGTGGAGCTGTGATAGCCAGTGATGGTTTGCCCAAAGCTTTTGAGATGGACACAAATCCAAGAATGACGTCCTGGGCCGGGCAGCTAAATCTCCTTCCAGCCTCTCTGGCCCCAAAGAGGAAACCCATGGGCAAGGTTACATGCTAACATTTGCTATATTGAGGGCCACCAGCTCTTGAGATGTTTCCTTTTTAGCCTTAAATATTTTAATACCCAGAGACTTGGAAATAAGTTGCCACCATTCTGTGTGTCTTTTTAAAATTTTTTAAATGTTTATTCATTTTTGAGAGACAGAGTGCAAGGGAGGGGAGGTGCAGAGAGAGGGAGACACAGAATCTGAAGCAGGCTCTAGGCTCTGAGCTGTCAGCACAGAGCCCAACATGGGGCTCGAACTCATGAACTGTGAGATCACGACCTGAGCCAAAGTCAGACGCTCAACCACCTGAGTCACGCAGGCGCCCCACCACTCCGTGGCTTTGAATGGCACGGGTGCACAGGTTTCAGCTTTCCGTAAACAAGTCCTGTTGTGTGCAGAGCCACCCTTGGCCGGTAAGAAGGAACACAGTGCCCGGAGTGACATTCACTAACAGTTCCCCAGCTCAGGGCCGTGGTGACAACGAATTTTATAATAAGATTCAGCCACTTTGCTGGCCAGAAATAAAATATCACTTTTAGTAGCTTATATCTTCTTCTTTTTTAAAAATATTTTGAGAGAGAGAGAGAGAGAGAGAGAGCGAGCGCGTACGTGTGCAAGAGAGAGCCAGAGAGGGGCAGAGAGAGAGGGAGAGAGAGAATCCCAAGCAGGCTCCATGTTGTCAGTGCAGAGCCTGATGCTGGGCTCAAACTCACGAACTATGAGATCATGACCTGAGCTAAAACAGTTGGATGCTTAGGTGGCTGAGCCACCCAGGTTCCCTGTTCATTTCTTCTTTAACTTACACTAATCACTGTTTCTAAATAAAGCATATGACTGACAGTGTGCCAGAGGCCCAGGGTTTTAATCTTCCTGTCCAGGGACAATGTCAAGGCCAGCTCCTAGGTCCGTTTTCCAAGTGAGCCAATGTTTTATACAGTTTACCTGTGATATATAAACAAACTAATCTATATTTATCTATCCTCTTTCTATCTATCTGTCTTCTCTCTGTCTATCGAAGAGAAAGAGAGAGAAAGGATCTCATTATTATGAATGTATCTGTTTTCTTAAAACGTGAATGGAGAAAGCCTTCTTCAACTTATGTTTAATATGCCAGACCCAGAAAGAGCCAAGATAAATCTTCCCATGATTAGGAAGTAAACTTTTATTTCAGGAGAAATTATTTCACTTCTAAATTAGCTTATATCTTCAGAAATCTTGTCTCAGGCATGATAAGCCATAAATAATTACAATTTCATGTTGGTGAAATTAAAAATCATGAAAAGCTATTTGAAGCAATTTACAACGTGACAGAGACAAGAGATGCTGTTTAAAAGGTAGTAAATTTCCCCTCCACCAGCTTTGGACTAAGGCTCAGAGAGGACGAGAATAGGAAGAAAACAAAATACAATTTGGTCCTTTCTTTCTGGGAATTCAATATTGAGGTTGAGTATATGCTTTTCTTTTCCGAGTGAAAAAGCAGTTCCCACATCCTTTCAAGCATTTTTCTTTTCCTTTGAAGTGCTGGCTGTTTTCAGGGACGTGGGGAGGCCATTTCTTCAGATTTGTTTCCTAATTTCCCTCATTTTGGTTTGTGCTTTGACATGGGTGCTGAACTAAGTAGCTTTGGAGAAAAGCAGCCGGAGGCTCCTGCAGGTTCTAGTCACACAGGAAATGCTCTTTGTGGAGCCTGCAGACTCAAGTTATCTTGACTCAGATGCTAAGCTTCTGGTGCGAGCCCGCCATTCCCATGGACGCCAGACTCAGCCGGACAGTGCCTGGTCGTGAGCAATTTGCCCTGAAGGGGACAGTTATTTATCTGTGGTCTCTTCCTCCCAGACTGGATAATACGCCAGGCTCTGGGAAGGCAAGCAACCTGCTTGGCCAGTAATCAGTCTTTTAGTCCAATCTGCTCTTGCTGATGGCATTCCTTCCACTGTTAATTACTACGCTTGTCACCTAGGCCCTGGGAGGATGGATGGCAGCACCCAGATCAGGCTGCAGATCAGGCTGCAGACGCACTTTCTCAGCAAACACCTTTGCAGACCTCAGAAGGGCAAAGCACACAAAGGGGCAACCTCCGCCAGGGGCAGGGGAGGAAAAGCCCATCTTGAGATGACCGCGGTGGGCCTTGCCAGCCTTTTCCTCAGGCCATTGAATCTTCCTGGGGATGATGAGCCTTTAAATTTCCTCTGGGAGCCTCCCTCTAGGCATCGGCCTGACCAAAGCGTGAAAGTGTGCCCTGTGACTCACCTGGGGGTCTTGGTAAAGTCCTGTGGTGAGCCGATCTCATTGATTCTGCTCTAAAGTTTGTTGAAATGGATCACAATGGCACCAACGTCAAGGATGGACAAAGGAAAACACGAGGTTCAAGTTTTTGGTGTCCACAGACTGTATTATTTTATATTTCAGTTTTTGCTGAACTCTGCTTTCCTTTGCTCTGTTCTGACTCGATGTGCCTCCCTATTTAGTCCATATCAAGTAACTAATCTATCCCTACAGGTGTTACCGAAGGACGACTCCCCAAGTACACACAGCAACAGAGTAGCTGGGTTCACTGACCTCACCCCTCATTTTTTTAAGAAAACACCTTATATATCAGAGCACTTTTAGGTTCTGAGAAAAATGAAGAGGAAGGCACAGAGATTCCCTGAATACCTCTGCCCCCACACACCCACCGCCTTCCCACTGCCCACAATCTCCACTAGACAGGTACGTTTGTTACAACGGGTGATCCCACAGGGATACATTAGAATCATCTCAAGTCCATGGTTACATCGCAGTTCAGTCTTGGCAGGCTACATTCTACAAGTCTAGACAAAGGATGAGTATTCACCACTGTAGTACCACACAGACTATTTTCGTTGCCTGGAAACTCTGCCTCCTTATTTATCCCTCCCCATCCCTGCAGCCCCTGGCAGGGGCTGTGACACCTCATTTTGTAAAGACGTCCAACCCCAGATCATTATGTATAAGAAGAATAGGCCACTTGAAAATTTTTTTCTAATGTTTATAACTTTTGAAGGAGAGACAGGATGTGAGCGGGGGAGGGGCAGAGAAAGAGGGAGACAGAGAAGTGGAAGCAGGCTCCAGGCTCCAAGCTGTCAGCACAGAGCTTGACGTGGGGCTCGAACTCAGGAACTGCGAGATCAGGACCTGAGCTGAAGTTGGACACTTCAATGAGCCACCCAGGTGCCCAGAATATGCCACTTTCTAAAAATTATTCTTCCCAAGCTCTCTTTTAAAAAAAACCCCACCCATTATGCATATTTATTACTCCATTCTTACTTTCCACAGACTGCAGAGCCTCCCTCCTACTTTGTCTTACTGAGTAGAATTTCTATGGTCCTGCCATTTTCCTTCCTACACTGTTACTCTTGACCAGGATTCGGAAATGAGTTGACATATATAGCTAGAGGCACATTATAAGAATAGTTAGGACAAATTAACGGTGATTAACTAAAATCATGTGGTTCAAAGTTACATTTGCTGGTAAGTATTTAGGCCTCTAAGAAAATAATTTTGTAATTAAAGCATGAAATACTGAATTAGTCATTAGTGATACTCAACCACCATGCATCTGGAAAGTGCCACGTTCATTCTGTGGTTTTACATATGCCTAATTGCTTTTAATAAAAATTGAAATTATTTAAAAACAGAGTAATACATCATTTATCTCCATGATACATCAATATCTCTTGACACATATTTTTATTGTCAATATTTTACATCCACTATATAATGTAATCCCCTAGCAGTCCTGAAAATCTATCTCCATTTTGCAGTTATTCTTATTTTCCAGGTGACGAAATTTGAGGCTTAGAAAAATTAAGTAGTTTCCACAGCTAGATGCAACTAGTTCTTCAAACCAAAGCCTGAAAACTCATGTCCCTTGTGTAGCTTATTAGTCAGGGTGAGTGGTTTATTAGGGTCACTGTAAATAAATCCACTGCGATTAACTTCTAAATAGTGTGTGCTTCCTGGTGTGTCCTATTTGAAAGTCGGGGGCAGGGGCGTCTGTGTCCAGCTTTATTAGTCAGGCTGTTGAGGCCCTCACCTCCCTTGGCAGCCTGGGGGGGGGGCGGTTAATGAGTCACACCCAAAGGACTAGTCCCATGATTGGTGACTTAAGAAACTGAGAAGGGAAGGGCCCCTGGGTGGCTCAGCTGGTTGAGCACTGACTTCGGCTCAGGTCATGATCTTATGGTTTGTGAGTTCAAGTGTCTGTGCTGACAGCTCAGAGCCTGGAGTCTGCTTTGGATTCTGTCTCTCACTCTCTCTCTGCCCCTTGCCCACTCACGCTCTGTCTGTCTGTCTCTCTCTCAAAAATAAATTAAAACATTAAAAAAGTTGAGAAGGGAAAAGTAACACAGAGCTTTGTGGTTTCAGGGAGATTGGAGAACAGACAGACTGATCTAGAGAAAAGGCAGGAAGGTAGATTGGAGGTTTTGTGTTGTCACTTGGTAATTTCAGGAAACAACAAGGCAGTTTCTCTTGGTATTTAAATGCTGAGAAATGTTCTACTTGATTGAGAAAAACCTGAGGGAGAACTAAAATGAATAATTAAATTTGAATTAGGAAGATACAAAGGAAGGGGATGGAAAGAAAATACTTCAAAATTATATCAGTAGTTATGTCTGGGAGCACGAATACAAGTCATGTTTACTTTTCTCTTTGTATCTCTCCTTTTTTTTTATTTTCTTACATTTATTTATTTTTGAGAGAGAGAGAGAGAGACAGAGCGTGAACAGGGGAGGAGCAGAGAGACAGAGAGACACAGAAACAGAAGCAGGCTCCAGGCTCTGAGCGGTCAGCACAGAGCCCAACGTGGGGCTCGAACCCACGAACCGTGAGATCATGACCTGAGCCGAAGTGGGACATTCAACTGACTGAGCCCCCCAGGCGCCTCTCTCCCTTTTTTTAACCTTACAGATTCTCTCTATTGAACATACACTCTAAACGCAGTTTGGAAAAGAAGCACATTATGATTATTTGAAGGTAAGGTCTGACTGAATTTTAAAACCAGTTTCAGAACTTACTAGCTTTGTGATGCTGGACAAGTTACATACCCTCTCTGAGCAATGGTACATACTTTTAAAATTTTCTTTTAGAGAGTGGGGGGTGGGGAAAGAGAAAGAAGGGGAGAGAGAATCCCAAGCAGGCTCTATGTTCAGTGCAGAGCCCGACGTTGGGCTTGATCCCATATCCCTGGGATTGCAGCCTGCGCTGAAATCAAAGAGTTGGACACTCAATGGACTGAGCCACCCGGGTGTCCCTGAGCATTAGTGTTTTTACTTATTAAATTACTACGTGGTAACTGATGTTATAGTTAATATAATCCCTACTATTCTCAATATCTAGACAGTGTTTTGGTTATTAGCAGAGTTATTTAGTTTTCTGCCTTTTGTGTGAATCAACTAGTTTATAATAAGTAGGAGTATGGTATTTCCTAAAGATTTTCTCCCCTCAAGATGCCCATCCGTGCCCCAGCTACAGCCTTCGCCTCAGTGGCTCAGGCACAGCACCACGGACCAGCTGATGGCGACCCTGGACATAGGGAGCCTCTGAGTGAGAGAGTGTCCACGCTGAGCCCCAACCCGGGAAGCCTGCACACAGCGCCTACCATCAGGCAGCCTGCAGGAACGGATGTCTGTGCCGCAAGCTCACCGGGGTGGCCTCGAAAGTTCCATTTGCATTGTACATTTCTGAAATCCAATAAGCGCTCACTACACATTTATGGGTATGACTCGGTGTGCAACCCACGTATACTCTAGGGCCCTGCGTGGCTGACACTTGTCACAGCGTCACAGGAAAAGAAATGTGGTCCTGCGAGGAAAGGCAGTAAAATGAAGTCCGATCTTGACGTGCCGCTCTCAAAGAACAATCCTTCTGCTAGCCTACATCCAACATAGCACTCCGAAAGCCATTTTGTTTTCCTCAGAAGGAGTTTCTCAACGTTTAATTCTTATTTTTATTTTTGAGAGAGACAGACAGATGACAGACAGGGGAGGGGCAGAGACAGAGGGAGACACAGAATCCGAACCAGGCTCCAGGCTCCGAGCTGTCAGCACAGAGCCCGAAATGGGGCTCGACCACATGGACTATGAGATCATGACCTGAGCCAAAGTCAGACACTTAACCAACTGAGCCACCCAGGTGCCCATCAACATGTAATTTTTCTTCAAATCCTATTCCCTGTGTGTTTTACCCCCTCCACCCCCAGGCCCTCCCACCACAGAGGTTTCCTCTAAGACTCTGATCCACAAATTTCACTCTCTATCAAAACTGCCTGTCACCTCATCCCGCGTGGGCTTCTCTCTGCTTTCTCCCGCCCCGGCTTTCTTATTCTTATTTTTCCTCTAGAGTAAATCATGCCCTTTTTGGCTGAAATATTCTAGTTTCCTCCTCCCCACCCACCCAACAATACGCCCATGTGCTGAAGATGGCAGGGAGGGAATAGAGAATAAAATCATTTTTATGCCAAGTATGTGTGACAAATACATCATGTTTAAAATAAGCACATGAGGGGCACCCAGGTGGCTCAGGTGGTTAAGCATCCGACTTCGGCACAGGTCATGATCTCGCAGTTTGTGCTGACAGCTAGCTCAGAGCCTGGAGCCTGCTTCAGATTCTGCGTCTCCCTCTCTCTCTGTCCCTCCCCTCTGTCCTCCCCTGCTCCCATTCTCTCTCCCTCAAAATAAATAAATATTAAAAAAAATAAAATAAAACAAGCACATAAAAAACAGCCACATGAATGATATCCCTCATTCCTAAAGGTATTTTACCATTCTAAACTATTAGATGTCCAGCAAATTACCTTAATCACACTACACTGTTCTATTACACATGGTATCAGTAGGTAGAGTTAAGCACCCACTATGTGCTGGGCACCGTAGAGAGCATTTGTGACATGTTGTCTTACTTAGTCTTCACGGTCACCTTCTGAGAGGTTAGCTACCTTGTCTGAGAGGATGTAATAAGTGGGAGAATAAGATTTAGCCTGGCTCTCAGGTCTACATAATTCCAAACCCTGGATCACCATAGTGTTTCTCCTGAGAACATGGCTACCGTTAAAGGAAGGATGAGCCGCGGCCCCGGCCTGGGTCAGGATCCGAGCTTATCAGCAGCTGCACGCTCCTATGTCCCACTCCCCTCTGCAGGATGGAACTACTCTAATGATTTGATGAGTAAGTACAAAGACAAATGCCAGAAGAGAAATAGATCTTCTCTATTTCTTAGAGCTGATTTCTTCTCTAAGGGCTTGTGACTACATTAAATGACTGAATAGAGCAGTGTTACAAAAATGACCATGTGCCTTGGTTGAGCGCTTCAGGTTTTCACAATTTAAAATTTTCTTTTGAAGTGAGTAAAGCCTCCCGTGCCAACTGAACTCCTGGGTTGAGATGCAAGTATGTGCGAGAGCCCACTGCACAAGCTGGTTCTTGCTCCCGACACACTTTGAACATTTCTTTTTGGAACAATTATATTGGACACAGACTTGTAAAACTCAATTATTCTTTGTCCAAATACACATGTAGAGGGGCCTGACTAGACATTTCCAGACATGACCGTGTTTGCTACTGCAAATCATTACACAGATGCATCAGTATCGTTTTGTTTATCCTGGAAAACAACCTCTTTCTACCAGGTGCCATTGCAAGTTCGTTTACTTGGGTTTCTGGTCGGGGTCTGTGTGTGTGCGTGCGTGTATAAAGTATTTGTACGTGTATACCCACAGCCTTTCTATCTCTATAAAATGCATCAGCCTGGAAATCTTATAAAAGTGATTTTTTCCCTCTAGGTTTTTGAGTTATTTTTCTCTCTAATCTTGGCTGCAGGCTTTGTAAAAATGGCTGCTTACCCAATTCAGACCTGCACTTGCGGCTAAGCACCGCATAGAGTGGAGGGTGCGTGGGGCATAAACTGCTGAAATAAGATGATTGAAATGCTTTCAGGCCTCAAGAAGCTGGCTTCCTTAGATGGGTAGGTGTCAGAAGGCATCTCTCGGTTACTGAGACGGTTCTTTCATCCCTGCGGACTAGACACAGAGCCCATGAGAGGGTCTGCGCTGACCCATGGATTCTGCCCAGATGGTCCCAGCCACTTGAGGGAGATGGTAGATTAGCCCAGGGGTTTTAGCCAGAGTCCTAGCGTACTTAGCATGTTTCTACCCACGTGCAGAGTGCTACGACACTGTCACCGAGCCAAATCCAAGTGGACGTACGGAACAGCCGTGATTTGCCACAGCTGCAAACAGCTTCCACAGGCTCTGTCTGTGCCTCAGCTAAGAGCAGCCATGGCTGGTCTCCTGTCTTCTCTTTTAGCTTTCCTCCCATGCTGGCTCCAGCTCTGCAGGGCTTACTCAGAGCCTTTTTCGTTCTCACGTGCTTCTTGGCCACCAACCCAAGCTATGGGGATTGACCTGGCTTCATACAGGCATGACTGTCTCAGAAGACCTACTCTTCCTCCAAAGTGCTTTCCTGCCGATGGACAGTTCACAAGGTGTCCTCTCGTTCTGCTGCTTCCTGGCACTCAGCTCGGGTGGGGCTAACAAAGTAGGAGGAGGTAGAGTTGAAGACGGAGGCAAAGCCACTCTCTGTTATCTTTCCCCCCAACCTCGGGTTTAGAGACAGAAAGCAATACATCTGAATTGCACTGTATACTTGGAAACCCGGAGGGGGTCCTAGTCCTGAATATTTATAGTCAGAGGACACAAGTTGTAGCCCCCGAGTGGATGAGGGGACTTGAGGGAAACACAGGATTAATCCGGCAGGGCTCATCCAGGATTCGGGTGTGTGTATACGTGTGTGTAACAGGGACCACGGCAGACTGGAGGGTCCTAACTACAGCAAAGGGACACAGAGAGGGGAAGGCAAAGACTGATTCACATGCGGTATATTTGGTGCAAACTATAGAAGAAGAGAAAACTCAGGGGGAACATTAACCCCAAGGAAATCTCCTCACAGGCCCATTTTTATTTTATGTTCATTTTTTATTTATTTATTTACTTATTTTGAGAGAAGGGGAGAGAGCACATGGGGGGAGGGGCAGAGAGACGAAGAGAGAGACAGAGAGAGAGAGAGAGAGAGAGAGACAGAGAGAGAGAATCCCAAGGAGGTTCCACACTTAGCCCACAGCCCAATGTGGGGCTCAAACCTAGGAGGCGTGACATCATGACCTGAACCAAAACCAAGAGTTGGACGCTTAACTGACTGAGTCACCCAAAGACCCCTCACAGGCCCATTTTTAACACATAATCAGTTAAAGATACAAGTTAAAAAAAAGTATTTCTTGTCATTGTTTCTGGGGTATAATTGAGGAGACTTATTTGCACAGAAGAAAACCTGTTACTTCACTTTCGCAATTCAATCCGACGATGTATTTTCATTCATGTCTCTTCCCTCTTAGCTTTTACTTCCATATATAGATTCCACTTAACACTCACAATGAGAACAATCAGCGTCCTCTGTTCAATAAACACCATGCCCAGCGTGTTCCTTGTTCAGATACAGTGTCCAAAGTCGTTTTCATTTTGAATGATTGTAGATTAAGTGGTTGTTGGATATTTTTAGATTGTTTGGATTTGTCAGTACAATAACTAAAATGGCACCAAACATATTCTTAAACATAATTTTTATTCTCCTTAATTCTTTATTCAAGAGCAATCCATAGAGGCTAGTGTTTGAGTCAAAAACACAATTATTTTCATGCATCTTGAAATTGCTTGTCATATCACTTTCTAAAAGAATAAGAGATAACACCAATACACAAGTATATATATTGAATATATTGTATATATACAACTCTTTATCGGGTAAATTATTTATCTCTCATTTTATTAGGGATTTTTTTCCCTGTGGTCTTATCTTTTTTTTTCCCATTTGGAACATATTATTCGGTCTCCTCATTTTTTTTACCTTCATTTCTTTCAAGTTTATAGAAAGAGGTACACATTTTTGCATGTATGAATATACAAGATGAATTCATTCTAGAGACCTTCGGTCTTTCGGTTCTGGAAAGTTATCTCTATTATTTCTTTAATGCCTTCCTCATCTCCATTTTCTTAGTTCTCTCTCTGGGACTCCTGGATTTGGTCTCCTGGATTGATTTTCTATTAATTATTTTTTCATATTCCATCTTTGACCACTTTGTCTTACTTTGTGGGAGATATTCTTGAATTCAGTCTTTTTTTTTTTCAATGTTTATTTATTTATGAGATAGAGAGAGAGAGGGGCAGGCAAAGCATGAGTGGGAGAGGGACAGAGAGAGAGGGAGACACAGAATCAGAAGCAGACTCCAGGCTCTGAGCTGTCACTGCAGAGCCCAATGCAGGGCTCGAACTCACAAACCATGAAATTATGACCTTAGCCAAAGTTGGATGCTAAACCAACTGAGCCACCCAGGCACCTCCTTGAATTTAGTGTTTAACATAAAAGGGATGCTCATCTGTAACCTCAAATCCCTGGTCAGGACTGACCCATTCATTTGCCAAGGTGGCTGATATGGAAGCCTCTCAACAGAGTCTCACTCTAGGACTTGCCCCCTCTGGCGTTCTCAGATTTATGCCCCCTCTTGGAGGCAACCTGCATCCAATGGCTGGTCCATATGGGGTTACACACACCTGGCGTCTGGCCTTAATCTAGACACGGCTGCAGGGCCACGTCAGCTGCGGAACCCCCATAGGTCCCTGCGACAGTGACATTCACCGCACCGTCCAGCCTTCCTCTCTGCCTGCACCACCTTCCTTCACCCCTCACAGGTGCTCTTCCCGGCGGGGCTCCCCTGGACACGTCCTGCTCATGGCATCCAGTCTCCTCTGTCTCATCAGGAAGTGGACCCACAACAAAAGGCTTCTTGAATTTTCCCATTTCTTACTTTTCTTGTTCTAGGTAGTGGATGTCTTCAACTGGTTTCTTGTGAGTCTCACATCTGTTTTCATATCTTCAGTTTCTTCTTTTTGGGTGATTTCCTCAAAACTGGTCTTCTAATCATTTTGTTGATTTTTTTGCAGTGTTTCATTTATCTGCAAGAGTTCTTTTTCTGATTTTTTGTTTTTAAAATAGTATTTAGCCCTTGTTTTATAGGTTAGACAGCTTTGTTGGATTCTGTATTATTTTAGCTCTCTTCTGTTCTCTCCTTCATGTCATTTTAACACATGCTTCTCGTGTTGGAGATGTTCCTCAAATGTTTCCTGACCTGACCCTTAGTTTCTGGAAGGGAATGAACACATTTGGGGATTTTGCTCCGTGGTGGGTTTTACTTTATGGAGATGAAGTGACGGCCATTATTACTGTGTGCTCTCAGATGCCAGGGGTTTATTTTTCTCTGAGGCTGTTTAACCTTGAAGATAACCCTCTATCTACAGCCTCATAATGATCATCTGTGGTCAAGTAGTCACTACAGAGATAGCTCTCCCTGTATTTAGATCTACTTTAATTTCTTTCAATCATGTTTTATAATCTCAGTCTTTTCTTCTTTCATTATTTCATTATTTCTAAGTCTTTTCTTTTTTCATTATTTTTTAAATATGTTATTCTCGTTGATGCTATTTTAAATGGAGCTGCCTTTTAATTTCATCATTGGACTGTTGATTGCTTGTATGTAGAAACACAACTGCTTTGTACATGTTAATCTTATATCCCACAACCTTGCTGAATTTGTTTATTACCTCTGATGGTTTTTTAGTGGGCTCTTTAGGATTTTCTGTACACAAGATCATCTCATCTCAAATGAAGATAATTTAGGCGTCATCCTTTGTTACCTGGATGTCTCTTCTTTCTTTCCCTTGACTAATTACCCTAATTAGGACCTCTAGTACAATGCTGCATAGAAGTAGTAAGAGTGGGCATCTTTGCCTTGGTCTTGATCTTAGGAGGAAGGTTTTCAACTTTCCCACCATTAAGTGTAATGAGAGCTTTGCATTTTTCATAGATGTCATTTGTCAGGCTTAGGAAGTCCTCTTTTATTCCTAGTTTGATGAGTGGTCTCTCTAATGGCTATTGATACCACATCCTATTACCCTCCAGGGCTCTGTGGAACTGACGGAGTCCCTCTCAACTGTCCGTTCTTCCGTGTGCGGTTTAGGCTATGAAGCTCTCTACTCTGCCTACTGTAGTCACCACTCATATAATGAGGTGGTTGTGTGGAAGTGTGGGATTCCAAAGAATAGTTATCAGTAAACACAGCACGTATCAACCGTGGGGCCTCTTCTATTCTTCCCCCTTCGCTACAGTGTATTGATTGGCTATATGGTAGTTTGCCCAAGTTACTCCTTCCAAAACTAACTTAGTCACGATTCTCTTTTTAATTTGCTTTTAATTCTTTTCACTGTTTATTCATTATCTTGCTCTTTGTCTTACACTCCCATGTTCTTTAACCTGTTTTTTTTTTCTCCTCACCATTTTTTAGTTCAGTGGTTTCCATTAAACTTCTATCATTAAACAGAGCCCTGTGGAAATCTTCATCCTTGGTCTTTCATGCGTATCACTGAATTTGGGGTCTAAAAGTCAAGTCCTTCCTGGATTTGGAAGTCAGTAGATTGAATGTTACAGCATGGCTCTGGCACTTACATTTGTGACGAGGGATGAGGCAAGATTTTCTGGGCTTGGCTTTCATTATCGACTACATATGGCTGTTGTAATAACTGAATGGGCTTTCATAAACAACGTTTCTATCACATGGCCTTGCATGAGCAAGTGCTTCGTTAAAGTTTAACTTCCTTCCCGTTCTCAGCTACAGATCTACAACATGAGAGGCGTTTGGCTTCCATGCTTCTCTCTCTACTGAATCATCAGGATAGAATTTAGATGCATTAATTTATTGACTTACCACTAATTTCCTTTGGCTTTTCTCTAGGAAACTTTAGAAGGTACTCTACAGCTGTAACTCATAGGAAAGTGTCAAAAATGTTTGATAGTTTGGCGTATTTTCCCTGAGCCTCTCACATGGCTAACTCCAAGCTCCTTGTATCCAGGTTTTGTGGCATGCCTTAGAAACTCATGGTGAATATTTACCTTTTCATGTGCTCCTTTTGCTAAGCCCTGTTCACCTCATGTTTAATCCTTCTGTTGAACTCAAGATCAGCATTATCACTGAATCTGTCTCATGCTTATCCTTTTGGCACGTCCGGTTAAGACATGACTTTCTTAAATTAAACCTTACTAGCCATGAGCAGAACTTGGGATGGAGTGCTTTCCTAGCCCGAAGATGTACGTTAGCCTTTTCTACTGAAAATCATCTTAGCCCTTTTGCTCACAATTAAAAACAACAATTTTTTAAATTAAAAGTGTTCTAGTCATTTATGGTAGAAAATTCAGAAACATGAGTAAGCAAAATGAAGTATGAATTTTTAAAAATAGACACACAATCCTACCATGTAGTACCTAACAATCTTTCCAGATGTTTCCTACAGTTTTATAGTTAACTCAGGTCAGAGAGTAGTTCGTATGTCTGTTATTAGGACAGGTCACCTGAACATGACATGTGAATTGTCAAATTCTCTGCCAAATATTCAGATTCAGTGGAAGGGAGCTGTGGCCTTATTTTTTACACGCTTCTCGACACATAGGCAAACTAGTAACTTGCCACTGTATGACGCGAATCAGGTTAGCAGTTTTCAAATTCCTTCTCTTCTAAAAATAATGTGTTGTTTATGACACATTCAATGGTTTCTCTTCAATGTTCCTATAAAATTCCCGTAAACAATAGATATTTTACTTGAGAATGTTTATAGCTAAATTCTCAGATTAAGCTTAAATTTCACAAATGCGGAAAAGATCACAACGGTGGATTAGGACATTTGCTGTCACTTTTGGGGTTGGTTTTGTAAGGTCAGGATACAACAGACTATTTCTTTTCTCTAAAACACTATCCTGCTGGGAGATGGCGGGGCCTGGCCTTCTAGCACAATAAAAAGTCCTCTTGCAGCTGTAATGAAATAAATCCATCTGATTTCACTGAATTATCGCATTTTCTATGCAAAGCCTTATTAGTCTTCAAAGCAAAGCAAACAGTGGACATTATCATATGTAAGCTTTATATATTATAAATATGCATACTATTTTGAGCATATTACACAAATTTTAAGAAATTACACAAATACCTGGGAATGGTTAGCTTTTGTCTTCACTAACTTAAGATTTTTTTTTAAATCACTTCCTAATTTCCTTGACTATTTCTCAGCGTTAGGTAGAAAACTGCTTCATATCTGCTCTGAACACTTAGAGTAGTTAGTTTCAACCTTGCCTGCACAATAGAATCATAGAGTTTTCTGGGCGCCTGGTGGCTCAGATGGTCAAGCGTCTGGCCTTGGCACAGGTCATGATCTCCCAGTTCACCGGTTCGAGCCCCACATCAGGCTGTGTGCTGACAGCCTGGAGCCTGGAGCCTGCTTCGGAGTCTGCCCCTCCCCTGCTTGTGTTCTGTTTCTCTCTCTAAAATAAATAAACATTTAAAAAATCATAGAGCTTTTTAAAATCCCAAAGCCATGGACGTATTCCATATGATTAAACGAGAATTTCTGGAGGTGAGGCACAGGTGCGTCAAGTTCCTAGGGCTGTCATCACAAGCCACCACAAATCTGGTGACTAGAGCAGCAGAACTTTCTTCTCTCACCTAGTCTGAGATGGAAGCATGGGCAGGGCCACACAGTCTCTCAAAGGGACAAACCTCACCTTTCCCTAGCCTCTAGCGGCTGTCAGAGCTCCCGGCATCCCTTGCCTTGTAGCTGGCTCATATTATCTCTGTATCCACTGTCACATCGATCTTCCCTGTGTCTCTTCTGTGTCTCTGTATCCCAGAATTCCTCTCTCTCTTTTATAAGACACCAAGTGGAATTCCAATATGACCTCATCTTAATTGGATTACACATTACAGGCACTGCAGGTGAAGATTCCAGCGTATCTTTTTTTCGTGGGTGGGGGTGGGAGACAGATGGGGGGGGCACAGTTCAGCCCACCACACCCGGCAAGAGTAATTTTGGTTCCCTAGGTGATTCTAGGGCACCGTAGCTAAGGCAGAGAACCATTCTTTCAGAGAGTGCTTCTCAAACTTTAATAGGCATATGACTCATTTGGGCATCTTGTTAAAACGCAGATTCTGGTACAGTGACTCTGCAATGAGATCCGACATCCTGCATTTCTCACAAGCTCCCAAGTGGTGCCGGGGCTCCGGTCCACACCGTAAGGACTGCGTGGGCAGAGCGCAGGTTTTGTGAGTTTCCTTGCAGCTCCACCTCGGGGTCTCCTTCCAGCCTCAGGGGTGCCTTTGCGAGGGACTTACAAACGTCAAACATTTAGTTCTAATTGACGAATGGATTAACTTCTCTGTTCAATGACACATCCTCGTCCCTGCTTCTCTTCTCTTCTTTGGGGCAACATTGAAATGTGAGAAGAAAAGGTGTAGACACAAAACGTGCATGCAAGGCACCTTCTATTGAAATGAGAGAGAGTTTTCTAGAAGCCATTTGTAAATCACTCCAACTTCACCCTTTTCCTTATTCATTCTCATGATAAAATCAAGAAATTCAAAATGAGCATGTATATTTAAAAAATAACACCCGAGTGGCTCGGTCGGGTAAGTGCCTAACTCTTGATTTCAGCTGAGGTCATGATCTCACGGTTGTGAGATCAGGCTGTGTTGTGCTCCGCACTGGGTGGGGGGTAGGGGGGCGTGAAAGAGACTGCTTGGCATTCTCTCCCTCTCCCTCTGCCCCTCCCCTGCTCATGCATGTGCACACACTCTCTCTAAAATAAATAAATCAATAAAATAAAAAACAACAGCTTTATGAGTCTTTCATCTTACCATCTAATTCTTAAAGGGACTTTTATCCTCAGGCTAAAAAAATTCTAAACACATTTAAACAGAACAAAATGCAGCTTGACTAGAGATATAAATTGATAAGGACACATCCTGCTGGGGTCTGTTTCACTTGTCCTTCTAAAATAAATGTAAACTTCCCTAACTGGGATTAAAAATAGCTAAGTGATATAACTTGCTGAGCAAAACGAAGACATGAAATAAACGAACATTTTGACAGATGATTCCCTACCCCGCTTTGGATCACAAATGCCAGTTTTCTTTTATGTGACTCTTCTCTGCAATTCAGCAGAAACAATCTTGTGGGTTTATTCAAACAATGTTGGCCAATTAAGGAGAAATCACAAACTCTACTTAAGAGATTTGTGAAGGGTGCTGGCATATAGTGCTTTTTAGTTGAACTGAAATATAAGACTTAATAATAAGAAAAGTTGAGGCTTTGTTTCCTAACTTTTTTATTTTGAAAACTGTCAAAACTTCAGACAATGTAAAGGTAGTACTATGAATGCCCACATACACTTCGGCTGGATTCCTCTATTGTTAATATTTGTCATTTTTGTTTTTCTGTCTCTCTCTTTCCATTTTTATTTCTGCTAGCCAATTTGAATATTTCACACATCATAACTAAACTCTTCAACCCACTCTACCTAAGCGCAGGGACATTGTCCAAATAATCCCAGGGCCATTATCACATCCAAGAAGTGTAATCGAAAGAACTGCATCATCTAAAACACAGTTCATATGGAAAAACCCACGGCCCCCCCTAAATTCTCTCCATAGCTGTGTATCCTTTTTCTTTTAGCTTTTTTCTTTTTATTATTTTAAAAAGTCAGGGTCATGAACAGACTTATTATTAGAAACAAAATTGAATCAGTAACCAAAAAGTTCCCAACAAACACAAGCCCAGGACCAGATGGCTTCACAGGTGAATTCTACAAAACATTTAAAGGGGAATTTATTCTTACTCTCCTCAAACGATTCCAAAAAACAGGAGAGGACGGAAAGCTTCCAAATATATTTGATGAGGCCAACATCAGCCTGGTAACAAAACTAGACAAAGAAACCACCCAAACAGAACAAAACACCTACAGGCCAATATCCCCGATGAACAGAGAGCCAACAGTCCTCAAAAAGATATTAGTAAACGACATTCAACAATACATTAAAAGGATCATTCTCTACAATCAAGTGGGCTTTATTCCAGGGATGCAAAGATGTTTCAATATCTACAAATTAATCAACATGATGCATCGCATTAGCAAATGAAGGATAAAAATCAGAAGATCATCCACTCATGATAAAAACTCTCAGCAAAGTGAGGTTAGAGGGCACATACCCCACACAATAAAGATCACAGATGACAGACCTACAGTTAACATCATACTCAATGGTGACAAACTGAGTTTTCTCTCCATGGTCAGGAACAAGACAAAAATGCTCACTGTCACCACTCTTATCCAACATAGTACTGGATGTCCTCGCCACAACAGTCAGACAACAAAAGGAAAAAAGGCATATAAATTGGTAAGAAAGAAAACCATCACTATTTGCAGATGACATAACAGTATACCCACAAAACTGTAAAGCCTCCACCAAAAAACTATTCAAAGTTATAAATGAATTCAGTTAAGCTGCAAGACACAAAGTTAATATACATAAATCAGCCGTGTTTCTATATATGAGTAACAAGGTAGCAGCAAGAGAAATCAAGAATATATTGGAACACCTGGGTGGCTCAGTCATTTAAGTATCCGACTTCAGCTCAGATCATGATCTCATGGTCTACGGTTTTGAGCCCCGCCTCGGGCTCTGTGCTGACAGCTCAGAGCCTGGCGCCTGCTTCGGATTCTGTGTCTCCCTCTCTCTCTGCCCCTCCCCTGCTCGTGCTCTATCTCTCTCTCATTCTCTCAAAAATAAGCATTAAAAATTTTTAAAAAGAATATAATTCCATGTACAATTGCACCAAAAAGAATAAAATATCTAGGAGTAAATACAACCAAGGAAGTAAAAAACTTATCCTCTAAAAGGTATAAAACATTGATGAGAGAAACTGAATATGACAAAAAATAAATGGAAAGCTATATCATAGACTGTAAGAATTAATACTATTAAGATGTCCATAGTATTCAAAGCAATCTACAGATTCAATGCAATCCCTATCAAAATACCAACAGCATTTTTCACAGAACCAGAATATGTAATCCTAAAATTTTTGTGGAACCACAAAAGCCCCTGACTACCTGAAACAATCTTGAGAAGGAAAAACAAAGCTGGATGTATCACAATCCCAGAGTGCGAGATCTACTACAAGGTTACAATGATCAAAACACTACGATACTTGTGCAAAATAGGCACCCGGGTCAATAAAACAGGATAGAAAATCCAGACAAAATCCCACACTATATGGTCAGTTACTCTATGAACGAGAAGGCAAGAATATACAACAGGGAGAAGAAAGTTTCTCCATCACACGGCGCTGGGAAAACTGGACAGCTCCCTGAGAAAGATCGAAACTGGACCACTTTCTAACACCATGCGCAAAAGTAAACTCAAAATGGATTGAAGAGCTAAATGTAAGACCCGAAACCATAAAATTCCTAGAAAAAAAACCATATGCAGTAATCTCTTGGACCGGGGTAGAGCAACGCTTTTCTAGAGATGCCTCCTTTGGCAAGGACAACAAAGGCAAAACTTAAATATTGGGATTATACCAAAATAAGAAGCTTTTGCACAGAGAGGGAAACTGCCAACAAAACAAAAAAAGCGACCACCTGAATGGGAAAAGATACTTATAAATGACATATCCTATAAGGTGCTAATATCCACAATATATAAGGAACTTGTGCAACTCAACACTAGAAAAACAAACAATCCAATTTAAAAATGGGCAGAAGACCAGAATAAATATTTTTCCAAAGAAGACTTACAGATGGCAAACAGATATGAGACATCACCCATCATCAGAGAAATGCAAATCAAAACCATAATGAAATGTCACCTTACACTTGTCAGAATGGCTGGTATCAAAAAGACAAAAAATACAAGTGTTGATGGGGATGTGGAGAAAAAGGAATCCTTGTACACTCTTGATGGGAATGTCAACTGGTGCAGTCACTATGGAAACACTATGGAATTCCCTCCAAAATTTAAAAAAGAAATACCAATGATCCAGGTATTCCGGCATTTACCCAAAGAAAACAAGAACACTAGCTTGAACAAGCATAGCCCTCCTCTGTTCATTGCAGCATTATTTTCAATAGCCGAGATATGAAGCAAACTAAATGTCCATTGACAGATGAATGGATAAAGAAGATATGGCCTATAAATATTGTATATCCCATACAATGGAATATTACTTAGCCACCAAAAAGAATGGGTTCTTGTCCCTTGTGACAACACAGATAGACCTATAGGATATTATGCTAAGTGAAATAAGCCAAAGAAAGACAAATACCATATGGTTTCACTTACCTGTGCAACCTAAGAAACAAATGAACAAACAAATAAAGCAGAAGCAGACCCAGAAATACAGAGAAACTGGTGATTGCCAGAGAGGAGAAGGTAAGGTGACAGGCAAAATGGGTGAAGGGGAGAGAAAGATATAGGCTTCCAGTGATGAAAAGAGTAAATCATGGGGCTGAAAGGTACAGCATCAGGAACACAGTCAATGGCATTGATATTTGTCTAATGACAGATGGTAGCTACACTTGTGGTGAACACAGCACAAGATATAGAGGTTTCCAGACACTATGTTGTTCATCTAAAACTAATGTAATGTGTGGCAACTATGCATCAATACAGATAAATAAATCACACAATTAAGGATCCAATCAAACATGGTGCATCACATCTAGCTGTCTGTCCTACCTCTGTTCTTAGAAAGTCATACTTCTTCACCATATATTTTCCAAATGAAGACCAAAAGTGTATTCAGAAGCTTATAAAAGCACAGAAATATTTAGTTCCTAAAATACTTTTACTAACACATCACAGGAGTCAGGAATCCTCTTAAGAAAGGCTTATCCCCTCTACTCGGTTGATATACGTCATCAGATGTCCAGGACTCCGGGGTCACGCCATGCACTGTCATCCCCCCTTCCCAGCTCCTAAAACCAATGGACTGTGCTTTCTAAACCTCAAGGCCAGTTATCAGCAAAATGTCCTAATCTTTAGAGCGGTTCTGAATGTTCCCTCCACCTTCTGGTCCTGTCTGAATTTTGGCTCAGATTTCCGCAGCCACAGGGTCTAGAGGTGGGGAGGGCGTGATCTTGCCCTTTCACTCCCAGGCCTTCGAGCCTCAGGCCATCTGCCACCCCCCCCCCACCTTGTAATCAGTTCCTGACCCCAACTCAATCCTCCTTTGTCCTTGAATATCTGAGCTCCTAATTCATCAAGTTTCCGCTCAAGCTTTTAAAATGCATTTCTAATGGGAGAAATTCCAGGCTGGATCTGTATTCAGCATGTATCACGTGTTTGGAAATGGACTTTATAGTAATTACTCTTCACTCAGGAGATGGTGTATTTCATTATTTTTAAAGCTGAATTAACTAAGTTAACTGTCAAATTAATTTGGACATTTAAACCGCAGAGTTGAATAACTCTTATTATAATACAGAAAACTGCTTTGTATTTGAATATTTAATATTGGCAGCAAAAAAAAAAAAAAACAGTTGATTGAGAGAAACAGAATAAGGGAATATAAAGAATTGGCTGCAGGCAAGTACTTATGTTTTTATTCCCTGCTGACAGAGAACAATGGGAGAAAACTGATGACGACCCAGAGGTAAATATGGATAAGTAAATGTAAGTAGACTTCAAGTGTCAATTCTTAAAAACGTGTGTGTGTGTGTGTGTGTGTGTGTGTGTGTGTGTGTGTTCTGTGGGTATGTACAAGCACGATAAGTCAGTATTCCACATTCTAATGTCAAGGAATTCAATTTGTATTCAAAGATTAATTTACATTTTCTAAACTCAGGGAATCTCCAGGCCTGAGAATTCATATTGATTTAGTAAAAACTATTTTAATTTCTTCTGTGAAGAACTGATTCCAGTAAAAACTATACCAATGACATTTCTGTAACATAAATTAGCTTGACGATTTCCTCTTGATCAAGTATGACAGGGATACGAGCTCCCTGCTGGCTAACACGTGGCTGGCTCACCAACCACATTTAAAGGAGGTTCTTTCTATTTGAAGGCTTTGTGAAATGAGTGTTTCACCAGATTCTATATTTTATATATTTATTCCAGAAGAATGAAATTTTACTATAACAGGAGAGGAGGCCATAGGTGACTATTTTATAGTCTCATTTAGCACAGTAAAGAACTGTAAGAGGGATTTGCTTTTCCTCTTGCTCCTCACGGTACATAACGACAGTACACACACAGACCTGGGATCCCGGTCCCCAGCCTGGTCCAAGGAATCTTCTTTAATGTGAATACAAGTATGACCAGGTTAATGTATACATGTTACAGTGTTTACACTATAGAGGAAAACAGAAACAACTTTCTCTAATATGATATGATAGACACAGTCAACATAAATGAATACCTTCACTTGCTAGGCTGAATACAAAGAACTGAAAAGCCCTGAAACAAATAAACAATGCCTTTATGTCACATTATGTCCAGAAGAAGGCACTGGAATATGCATTGTTCCAGAATTCCTACCAGGTTTATCTCTTTGAGAGACAGTTTTAAACTCTCCCAGCCCTGAACTTTTGGCCAAGACCTTTAAGATTCCCAAAGGCAGACTTTACTATACCGAATGCTGGTTTTTCCTTGGTAGTTGGGTAGGGAGAGAATTTGATGAGGTGGGACCAGTGGTAAGGTCCACAGCCTATGCGGGGCCTGTATTTTAAATCCTTCCCATAATATTAGCAAGCGTATGTTGGTTGCAAATAATAGAAACCAGCTCCAATTTATTTAACAAATACAGAAATTACTGACTTCTACACCTGCAAAGTGCAGTGATACGTCTTTCAAGAGGGATTGGTTCCATATGTCTGTCACCACACAAGGTGGTTACAATACCATTAGAACTCACAGAATCAGACATCAGATTTGTGGTCACCAGAGGCAGAGGGTGGGGAAAGGGAGAAGTGGAGGAAGGGGGTCAAAAGGCACAAACTTCCAGTTACTAAATAAGTACTGAAGATATGATGTAATACATGATCCTTGTAATAACATTGTTAATATAGGTAAGTTGTTGAGAGTAAATCCTTAGAGTTCTCATTAAAAGGAAAAAAGTTTTTTTTCTTTCTTTTCATTTGTGTTTTCTTTTTACTTTATCTATATGAGAAGAAGGATGTTAACCAAACTTATCGTGGTGATCATTTCACAACACATGTAAATCACACCGTCAGGATGTACACCTTAAACTTATACAAGGATCTATATCAGTTATTTTTCAATAAAACGGCAAAGAAAACAAAGAACGCTTGGATCCAGAGGCTCAAATGCTAACATGGAAATACTGCCTATTCATCTCTAGGCTGGTTCTCCTTTCTGCATATTAGCTACATTCTGAAATAAGTTCTTCCTTTTAAGGTAGGTGCCAGCAGCTTGGGACTGATAACCTTGGCAACCCCCAGGAAAAGAGATCACTTTATTATAAATAATTATATCAGAAGCTCTCAGGTATGATCCTCATCGGCTCAGCCTGGGTCATGTTCCTATACCCGAACTATCCCCTGTGGTCAAGGAGAGGGGTCCTCACTCGCAAGGGCTGGACCATCATGTTCACCAGATGTGGGAGAAGGGAGTTCCCCAATGTGAGCACAGGCGTAAGTTAAAGTTATCTTTCAAACAGTGAAGCAGAGAATGAGCTAGAGCTGCTCTAATACAGAGTCTTTAATACAGTCTAAAGGCACATCACACAGTCCCCTTTGCAAAACAGTAGCTTCTGACTTGGCCAATAGAACATCTAACTATCTTTGGTACTCAAGAGTTACCACGGATGGATGCTTAAGGCTCAGGATGAAGCATGGAGCCAGATTTATGACTTATGTGGAAATCAGAATGATGAGGCATACAGCAACAACACACATATGCACACGTACAAACAAATGGACACACACACATATATAAATTCAAAGCAAATATCTGTGTAACGCTTTAGAGTTTACAAAGACTGTTAATAGACCTTGTTAATTACTCCTTGGAAACTCCTTAGTTCATTTGATTTTCTTTAAATATCCTGGAAATAAGCCCTATGAAGACACTCAGACTTTTCATATTTTTATTTAATTAATTTAATTAATTTATTTTGAGAGATAGAGAAGGCAGGGGAGGGACAAAGGGAGGGAAAGAAAGAGAATCCCAAGCAGGCTCCACGCTGTCAGCGTAGAGCCCAATGCAGGGTGTGATTTCAGAAATGTCAGATCATGACCTGATCCAAAACCAAGAGTCGGATGTCCAACCACTGAACCACCCAGGCTCCCCTCTTTTGATTTTTATATTCTGCTTCTCTGCCTTCTGCATCACAAGGATGCATTTCATCCATAACCATTGGCTGTTCTGAGCCGTACTAAAGGATGCTGTGTTTAGTGTTATTCACACTTTCTACTTTACATATCACATTCACGTGCATTATTTCATGAGTTCCTTTCACATCATAATACAAAGCATATGCTTAATACATATTTACAAGTCTTCTCAAGCAATCATTAAACAAGGATCTCTACCAACCCTCAGTTACGCTCAGTCTGACCTAACTGTAAAATAAGACAATCCTGTTTCCCCGTCTTGCTGCTGCTTTCTGCAGAGCTCTGTCAGGAGAGTTCCCAGCCTTGTGCCTTTACAGGATTTCTCAGTTAGTTATACCCAATAGACACTGTGTTGGTTTAGATAACCCACTAGCGGCTTCCTTGGACATCTTCCTCTTCCTTTGACGCCTTTCTTTCTATTATTTCTAATATTCTCAGGGTCTGCCCATTATATTCGGGCTGCTTCCACTGTTGATCCTTTTTTAATATGGTTCCCTACACCAGCAGAGGCCCAGCCAATCATCAGGATGCTGCCCTGGGCCAGGAGGAAGCAAGGACAGAACAGCCTCTTGGGAAAGAAGGATCACTTTGTGCAAAGGCAGAAGCCGATGTTCTTGTTATTGTCTGAGAGGAAATTGAGGTGCTACTGAGACGAGCTGGCCAGAAACCAAGCGCTGTTCAAGTTGTGCCTCAGGGCCAATTCTCTCAAAAGGATCCCATGCGAGGCATACGAATAGGAGCAAGAAAAATTAGGTGATAATAGTGTTTGTAGTAGAAGGTTTCTTACCAGTTTTATCAAGGCAGAGCTGACAAGCTACAAACTGTACAATTTTAAGTGTACAATTTGACATGTACACCAATGAAACTACCATCAAGATAATAAGCGTATCTATCATCCTAAAAGTTTCCTCATGGCTCCCCAGGATAGGAGTCTCCCCTCTATGTTTTGACGTATGCTCCTTCCAGAGATAACCCTGCAAAGTGAAAAGTGAAACACTCATTGATTATGTATAATTCGTTGACCACTTGGCTGAGCAGAGGCTCAATCCCCAAGTCAGCTTATTAGACCCTTTTTTTATCCCCAAATGACCTTATCTTGATTTGCATAGATACACATTGATTTCTCTTCAACTGCTTTTTAAACTTGTACAGGTTTATTTGGTTATGTCATAATCTTTCTTTTCTTCTGGGCTCACTTCCAGGCATTGTCCGTGGAATTGGCTTCTAAATTTTAATTAAGAGTACTTTTTGTTTGGACCATAAATTAAAATGTTCTGAGTTTCTTTTTCCAGTGTCAGGTTTGAGAAAGTCAGCCAAATGTGAAGCACTAGGCAAGAGAAAGACTTTCTGAGCTCTGTAAATGCCTTCCCTCACTCTGTGATCACTGATGCAGAGCAAAGATTCCTGAGGTCTTGAAGCTAGAAGATACCTTCAAGAGATAGCTGATGAAGCCGGGGAAAGTCGTTAAGATACCCACAAGACCAGGTTAGCTGCCCAGGCACGCAGCTAGTCAGTGACCAAGGAGTCATTAAAACCTGGCTGTCTTGACCTTCAGCCTTACGACCTTTCTACTGTGGTTTCTCTTGCCTGCCATCTCTCAGAACATTCCCTCTTGAAATGAGATGAGAGGAAGGAGAAAGAGACTATGAATCTTAAATATTAGCCTTTGTTTTATTTTTACTAAGGCAGCACAGAATGTGAGAGATAGAAATTTACTTTATGGCAAGTTCTTTGGCACTCAGTGAATACGATTACTACTACTGCTGTTGCTGCTGCTAATATTGTATATTTATTGAATGCTTACCATGAGCCAAGAAATACTTTGAACTCTTTACACGTATTGACTCATTTAATTATCAAAAGAGTGTGTTGTTGAAACCTGGACACAGATTGGTCAGATAACTTCCCCAGCACCGCAAAGCTAGCTAGTATCAAAGAACCAGCATGGCTTTGGGAAGTAAACTTCTGTTCTCTTAGTTGAATGAAGTCAACTACACACAGATTCCTCTCGCCGGTAAAAAGGAGGCTTAGAGGAGATGTTCTTAATCTAGGGTCAAGGATCAGAATTAGAAGATCTCAGAGCTCCTTAAAATGGGAGGCATCTGCTTCACAGAACAAAACCATGTAAATAAGAAAAAAAAAATCCACGTGAAGAAATGGACAGAAGATATGAAAACATTTTTTCACCCAAAAAGAGAGAGAGGTAGCCAGCAGATATGTGAAATGGTATACATCACCGATTACTAGGAAATGCAAATCAAAACCACCAGGAGACATCACCGCACACCCGTTTAGATGGTTATTATCAAAAAGACAAGAACTAACAAGTGTCAGTGAAGATGTGGAGAAAAGGGAACATGTGTGCATCGTTGGTGGGAATGCAAACTGGTGCGGCCACTGTGGAAGGTAATATGGAGGTTCTCCAAAAAATTAAAAATAGAACTACCATATGATCCAGCAATTCCACTTCTGGGTATTTATTAGAAGAAAATAAAAACATGAACTAAAGTTCCTTGCAGCATTATTCACAGTGTACCTTGCAGCCAAGATATGGAAACAACTAAAGTGTTCATTGACGGATGAATAAAGAAGATAGGACACACACACACACACACACACACACACACACACACCTCTGAATATTTTCAGCCATAAAAATAATAAAGTCTCGCCATTTGTGACAATGTGAATGGAACTTGAGGGCATTTATGCTAAATGAAATAAGTCAGAGAAAACAAAATGATCTCACTTATATGTGGATCTTAAAAAAAAAAAAAGAAAGTAAAAGAAAGGAAAGCTAACAGATCGGTGGCTGCCAGGAGCCGGGGGAGCGGGGACAGCAAAATGCGTGAAGGGGGTCAAAATGTACAAACTTCCAGCTATAAAACAAATGAGTCACGGGGGAGTCATGTATAGAATCACAATCACACCGAATAATTCTGCATTGCATAACTGAAGGTTAATCAAGTAAACCTTAGAAGTTCTCATCAAAAGAAAGAAGTTTTCTAACTATGTATGATGACAAATGTTAATGAGATTTCTTTTGGTGATCTTTCTTTGCAATATATACAAATACTGAATCATTGTGTTATACACCTGAAACTAACATAATGCGGTATGTCGATTTTACCTCAACAACAACAACAACAACAACAAAGGGTACGAAGAGAATGGAGGGGAGCAGCAACAGGGTAGAGCAGTTCGCATCAACCAATGTGGGCCGAGCACTGTCCCAAAGGTTCTTCATATGTTGTAGGCTCCCGAGCAACTGGCAAGATCTACATCACTAGCCTTTTTTTTTTTTCAGATGAAAAGTCTGAATTTCAGAGAGATTAGATAATGTGTTTAAAGCACCCAACTAGGGAAGCCTTAGCTGGATTTCAAAGCTGTCTCCTTCAAAATCTCAGCCGTCTCCTCACTCTTCCGTACTTTAGGGACCAGAAGGAAACAAGGAAAAGAAAAAGAAGAGAGAAAAAGCAGAATGGAGAGGTGGTCAGAGGACAGCCAGGTGCTCAGGGCGTCCTGCAGACTAGATTTCCATTTCTGGTCCCAGGAATGATGGACAAGGGAGGGCCGGGAATGGCTCGTATGAACCAAAGACCTGACACAAATTGAGAAATGGAAGAGGCAGGTGAAAGGCTACGCAAGGTATAAGACCTGGCCTGCCCGATGAATGAAGGTATAGAAGCTAGGAACTGAGGGGCTTAAAGATCATTTTGTAACTACAGAACTCTATGTAAAATGCATTTATTTCAAGGAGTCTTTCCATATTCTTGCTATGATGGTATCTTACATTTGAATCGCAAGAAATGGCTTAAATATTTAGGAAGAATTCATAACCTTTTCCTCAGGTGATAATCTTCAAGCCCCGATGAAACATGAGCATGTGGTATTTCTCCCTAAATCCCCTCACACACCCCCGTGCCCATCAACACAAACTCACAGGCCGTAGTGGGGCCGGTGTTAGAACTTCCATCTCTTAAGACTGTCTCCTCCTCAGGGGGGAAGCAGATGCCTTCTGTCTGCAGGGCCTCCTACCTGGAGCTCCACAGTGGCTTACCTATTTTTGGTTTCTGTAATCAAAACATGGGCCAGGTTCACGGAGGTGCCAACTCCCAGAAGACTTTGCATTCAGCACTTAACTGCAATCAGGTAGGGAGCCAGAACCCTCCAGCTGGGCCCCTGCCGCCTGACGGAGGGAGAATGGCTTCATCAACATCACAGATTGTGCCTGCCACCCGTGGGGGCAGCACCCTGCAGGAGGCATGTCATGTGTGATTTTAGGGAACAAAATTAGAATAAAAAATTCTTTCTGTTTTTTGTCTTGTTTTTGTGTTTTTTTTGTTTTGTTTTTTGTTTTCTTTTTGCTGCACTTTCCCCAGCAGTGATTTAGGAGGAAAATAATTTAGAAGGTAGGTTTTCATGCACAGAACCAACTGTGTCCTGTTCCAGGAATGTCTATAATGCTCACTTCTTGAGGAATTTCCTTGAGCCCTGATGGATGCTGGTTTGGGTGGGTTAATGACCTCTGCTACCATGGCTCTGAAGCAAGGTCAAAAGCAGAGTGGGAAAGACTGACTGTGAAGAAACGGTACCTAGTCACCCTTCGGCAGGTTTGAAGTTCGATTCTTTATAAGCCACCTGCTAGCATGTACCGAGTAAGAGGCAGAGGTCGCTCGACAAACATGTGTCGGCTGTGGGTACCTGGAAACCATGCTGTGTTTTCCTGCTTTTGTTCCCGTTCCAGTTAGGAGCACCTCAGGGGACCCTTCCTTGAGAACTATCTGGGACAACGAGGGAGCGAACACCTATGAGCACCTTGTCAGGAGAGCACTTCTGGGCATGAGATCTCTGAAGATACAATCGACCAACTTCAAGCGTGTGCCTTGGCTGGCTCATTGTGGGTTAGTCATCTAACAGCAGAACAAAAGAAGAAACCAAATCTCATCTTTAAAACCTAGATATATTTCTATATTATAAAGGAAGGGACCAGGACGATCATCATTATAGCCACTTGTGTAGAAAAACACGCTAAGGAAAGGGCCTCAGGCCAGTGCGGAAGGGAGAGGTCAGGAAGCAGGAGGGACCAAATCCTTCTTACCTTCTGCTATGCCTGTTGTGAACTGTTACAAATATTTTTTGTGAATACCAGCTCACAAAAAGCAACTCTTAGCCTCTTTTTGATAGGCAACAATAGGCTCAAAGCAAACTAAAGTAGGTGAGGGTCAGCTATGTCGCCACAATCTTTCTAGAACAAGACTAAAGCTTACTAACGAGAACAGGCACATTCTGCCACCTAGGTAGACATTTACTGAACAATGGACTCAGTAATCAAGCTCAGTGTGGTTGATTATGCATGTCCTTTAAGCCCAATGAAGTCCCAGCTCTCTGTCATTGCAGGTGTCCTGTGTGCCACTTCACATGAAGGGTCACTTGAAATATTTAGGACAAAATTCCAGAGGCAGGATTCTCTCCCTTCACACTTGGTTTCAGCCAAGCAAAAATCCTTCCGGGAACTGGCTGGATGTGGTATAGAGCATGTGCTTCCAGACTTGCTAGAGTTTTAAAAAAACTTTGCTTCTCTTCAAGCAAAGACAGGAAATATTTCTAAAACACCTAAGCCAATCCATGTATACTGAATACCTGTAATTCCATTAATGAAGGTCTCTTGCTTAGATTTATCAAGCTAACTGGCAAGGCGCTATTTTCACCAACAACAGAGTTGTGTATGTCATGTGTTACGTCAATTAGCCAAGCTTTTGGCGTTGAGGGAGACCTGCAGAGATACAATGCAGTTGTGGTCATTGTCCTTGGGTGTGGCTTTGTGACACCCTCCGAGCTGACCACTCCGGCAGTATGCATTTCCATTCAATCATCTGACTGCCCCTACAGTTGAAGCTGATGGTGCGCAGGATAAAGTACTTGTCCACAGATGCCAAAGGGGTTTAAGATAAACTCCAGTTATGTAATAATTTCCAAACTTTTCTTAAAAAAAAAAAAATGTGTCGCAGACAATACTTACATGTCCTCAGGGCAGGGCAGAGGAATAGAAAGACTGGTGGTAGGAAGGGAATGAGTGGGGATTGTACCCATGGCAGGTTTTCAGGGTGAGGATTCCAGCAACCTTTCAGGGAATATAAACGTATCATAAATGTACCCACATACCAGCTTTCCTATTTACGCAGCCTCTCAATGCCTCTGGTTTCCTCATCTATAAAGCGTAGATAATAGTACATACCTTATAAGCTTGTTATGAAAATTAAATGATTTAAATATTTCTAAAGCAATTAGAATAGTGCCTGGCTATATATTTCATCACAAAGGATGAAAATATTACTTCCTAGGCAGTCTTATGCAATCACTCCTGGCTTTAGAAAATTAAGGTGTTTGTTTTGTTTTGTTTTGTTTCCTGAAATCAGAGGAAAGAGAACTTGTTAATAAACTAGATACTAAAAATATTTAACTTTCATGGATCAAGAAGTTAAAAATGTAATGTCTATCAGTGGTGTGATTATTCAATACTAAATTCAAGCCTAGAAGTTGCTAGGCTATCTCCATGGAAACAATTGTTTCAAATGATTAAAAATATAAGTTTGAGCTCACAGGATAGAGAAGGTAAGGTTGGAAGGAGAAGGTGTACCTCTTCTCCAGGAAGAGAATGCCAAAAGATTGCAGAAAGAGGCATTTTATTGAAATCAAATTTTAGTCTCACTGTTAAGTTTTGCCTGGCTTTGTTTTGTTTCCTTCAGAGACCAAGGGTGTATCTATCACTCAAGTCATTCATGCAAGACTTGGAAGGCTCAGAGGCCAACCTGTAAAATTCACTGCTTTTCCTATCTCACTCAAAGGACATGCAGATTCAATCCAGAAAAAATATATGCAAAGATTGTCAGAGTTCTTTAGGATAATTCTAGGAATTCATTCATCCATTTGTTTACCATTTACTGAACCCTGTTATGTAAAAATCACTGAGTGAGGCACAGAAATGGAATACATGTCTCCTGTCCTCAAGGAGGTCACCACCGAGTGAGGCAGACCAAATGAAACAATAATCCAGGGCTAACGGGTTTGCACATGGGGCATCAAAGCCTTGCACTAGCATAGGATGTTTCATGTAAACTCCATGGTGAGTGGGGTTTGTTGTTCATGACTGAAGAAGCAGAAATTGGCTTATTTCTGGAATATCAGTAAACATTCAATAAATCTTTGTTAGGTGAGTGATCCAACAACAAATAAATGGAACCGATCCATTGGAAATTGAGAAGGATGCGAGCTCATGATGTATGGACCAGTTGTGTTACCATTATTAGCTGCCTGTTTGCAGAGCCCCGGGGAGACAGCAGAAAGTGCAGAGAGGGCCATGTAGCCCAGTCAACATTTATTTGGCCAATATTCACTGAGTTTTGGCTACTGGAGGCTACCGATGACATAAAGACAAATAAGAAGTGATCTCTGCCCTGTTGGAGTTTGTAATCTCTGAAGGAGCAGAAGGACACTGGTAGCTATAACTTAAGGTTGTATGACTTAAGTCAGTTAAATGGAAGACTGGTTAAGAGGTAAAAACAACAGCAGCTCACGTTCCCCGACACTACGTCACGTACACTCTACAGAGCATATTTTATGCATCTCCTCACTTGGTTCTCACAACACCACATAGATGGTATTGTTGTGTTATCCTCACTGCATACGTGAAGGAATCAAGGTGTAGTCATCTACCCTGGGCCAGACAATTACTATGTGACACAGCCAAGACCCAAACCCATATCTTCACTTTCGCATTTTACCAATAAAGAGAGTCAAGCAAATCCTAAGTTGTCTGCATTGGGCCAGATGACTACTCATTTCAAAATAATGGTGCAAACGTCTTTTTTTTTTTTTTTCAAAGTTCCTTCAACCCTACATGCCCTTTACAAGATTATAGGAATGCTACATTGTTCATTTTGTCTCTCTGGACAAAAGCAGGTTAGAACATGACAGTCCCAAGGGATCCAGGGTCACGGGAATAGGAATCAGCTTTTGTTTCATCGCCCCTCCAGCAAGGGAACGACTCTGGGCTAAGTTCTCCTAAACTCTGCCTGCCCAGAACTCCACTTCTTCGAGGAACCAGCCCCTCCATCCTCATCTATACGGTAACTGTGGGACCTCCTGTGTTAACTTGACATGATTTTGTCCCCATGGCCGTGGTGGGTGACCCAGCCCTGGGCACCTGACCCAAGTTAGACCCATCACAGATGTGGTTATAGTCTGAAGGTGGTTACCTTCCCCACAGTGGACGATTGCTGTCTTCCCCATACTGTTTGTAACTAAATCTGACATAGGTCAGTCAGTCTCTCACTGGATACCTAGGCTGTAACACGTAAATCCGGGATTATCATCTGCCACTTGGATTCACAGTTACGTGGCTGCACAGCCAGGACCTCAGCAAAAGGACAACTAAAGAAGAAAAGGTTAGAGACAGGGTCTGGGCTGCAGGTTAGATTTTTGAAATCAAATTTTAGCCTCACTGTTAAATTTTGCTTTGCTTTGTTTTGTTTGCTTCAGAGACCGTGGGCGTACCTATCACTCAAGATCAAGAATCTTGTAGGTTAACGTTCTGCCGGTTTGGCTCTCTGCTGCCTCAGGAAACAGGGAAAGAGAATCTTGCTCCACAAAACAAAGCAGTTGGGTCTAAACCTTCTGATTCCACTTATTCATGAGGCCCCACTGCATTTCCCGGAGACATTCCAAGATCTTTGAAATACATTTTCCCTTTCTACCTTTTCTAGTTCAAGTTGTTGTTCTTGCCTCTGTTCTGTTTTGCCATTACTATTTGCACTACCGGAGAGGTAGATGACCTGGAGTAACAGATACTTTGCTTCTGGAACCTTCCTCTGCCCTTGGGAGGAAAGTTACAATGGCTTTGAGAGGAGAAGCACTTTTCCTATCCTGGGCAGTGGCTGTGATACCACCAGTGGCCACATACGGAATGCTCACTATGTGCTAGGTGTGGTGACAAACACCTTAAAAAACATTATTTCCTTTAAGTTTTGTGCATTGTTGGTGGGAATGAAAGTGGGTGCAGCTACTATGGATAACAGTATGGAGGTGCCTTAAAAAATTAAACATAGAATTACCATATGATCCAGTAATTTTACAACTGGGTATTTACCCAGAGAATACAAAAACACTAATTTGAAAAGACACACACACCCCTATGTTTATAGCAGCATTATTTATAGTAGCCAAGTTATGGGAACAACCTGTGCCCATCAATAGATGAATGGATAAAGAAGATGTGGTACATATATGCAATGGAATATTATTCAGCCATTAAAAAGAATGAATCTTGTCATTTGCAACAACATGGATGGATCCAGAGGTATAAACACTACATGAAATAAGTCAGTCACAGAAAGGCAAATGATTCACTCATATGTGGAATTTAAGAAACAAAACAAATGAACAAAGGGAAAAAAAGAAATAAACCAAAAACCAGACTCTTAACTATAGAGAACAGATGGTCACCAGAGGGATGGGGATCAAGGAGAGAACTTGCTGTGATGAATACCAGGTGATGGACAGAAGTGCTGAATCGCTATGCAATACACCTGACACTAAAAGAACACTGAACTCACTATACGTAATACTGTATATATCTATATATATATAAATTAAGGATAAATTTTAAAAAACAAAAATGACCCCCCCAAAACCATTATTTCCATTTTTAAAATTTTTGTTTTTTAATGTTTGTTTATTTTTGAGAGAGAGAAAGTGGGGAAGGGAGAGCAAGAGAGAGACACACAGAATCCGAAGCAGGCTCCAGGCTCTGAGCTGTCAGCACAGAGCCTGACATGGGGCTCAAACCACGAACTGTGAGATCACTGACCTGCGCCAAAGTGGAGTGCTTAACCGAATGAGCCACCCAGGTGCCCAAAGCGTTATTTCCTTTAATCCTCACAAGGGCTCTGTAAGGTGAGGTACCACTGTAACCTTCACACTGTTCCTGAGAAAAAGTAATTTGCATTAGGTGACAAAGATAGTGAATGAATGAGGAACGACAGAGCTTGGGTTTGAAAAGAGGCCTGTGAACTACTGAGACCTCATCAAGATAAAAAGCTTCTGCACTGCAAAGGAAACAATCAAGAAAATGAATAGGCAACCGACAGAATGGGAAAAGAGAGTGGCAAATGACATATCAGATAAAGGGCTAGTATCCAAAATCTACAAGGAACTCACCCAACTCCACACCCAAAAAAACAAATAACCCAGTGAAGAAATGGGCAGAAGACATGAACAGACACTTCTCCAAAGAGGACATCCAGATGGCCTACAGGCACATGAAATGATGCTCAGCATCACTCATCATCAGGGAAATACAAATCAAAGCCACACTGAGATACCACCTCATGCTAGTCAGAGTGGCTAAAATGAACAAATCAAGAGACTATAGATGCTGGCGAGGGTGTGGAGAGATGGGCCCCCTCCTACACTGTTGGTGGGAATGTAAACTGGTGCAGCCGCTCTGGAAAACAGTGTGGAGGTTCCTCAAAAAACTATCCATAGAACTCCCTTATGACCCAGCAATAGCACTGCTAGGGATTTACCCAAGGGATACAGAAATGCTGATGCATAGGAGCACATGTACCCCAACGTTCATAGCAGCACTTTCAACAATAGCCAAAACATGGAAAGAGCCTCAATGTCCATCACCTGATGAGTGGATCAAGAAGATGTGGTATATATACACAATGGAGTACTGCATGGCAATGAGAAAGAAGGAAATCTGGCCATTTGTAGGAAAGTGGATGGACCTCGAGGATGTCATGCTAAGCGAAATAAGTCAGGTGGACAAGGACAGATACCATTATGTTTGCACTCATAGGTCTAACAGGAGAACAGGAGAAACCTAATGGAGGACCAGGGGGAGGGGAAGAGGGAAAGAGAGTTGGGGAGAGAGCGGGACACAAAACTTGAGAGACTATTGAATACTGAAAACAAACTGAGGGTTGAAGGGGAAGGGGGAGGGGAATGGGGAAAGGGGGTGGTGGTGATGGAGGAGGGCACTTGTGGGGAAGAGCACTGGGTGTTGTATGGAAACCAATTTGACAATAAACTATTTTAAAAAGAAAGAAAGAAAAGAGGCCTGCGTGATGCCAGCCTCCGCAGGCATGCCCAAGAGCTGCCCACGCTCTCCTTCCCCATCCACCCCCTCCCTCTGGCCCAAGTGTCACTTTTCCCCGGAGACCAAGGACGTGGGCAATAGGTGTCATTTGTTTCTACCTTTTCCGACTTTTTCTTCTCTCCTTCTCTATGGCCTCCCCATTCAAAGGGACAGGATGACTGATATCTGCGTGTGGTGCAGCTCTTCTGATTCAGCCTCTTGCCAAAAAGACCGACCCCCTGGTCAAGGTTGCTCCCCAGAGACATGAGCGGCCTGCTCCAGTTCTAGAAATCTCTGAGGTGCTGGTGAAGTCAACGGATTCCATTTAAATCTGACTCAGTACAAAAGCAACTCCCTCGGCTTTTCACTCACTGACTGAACCCCGTGCTGCTCCCTGAGAGAGAAAATCAGATTCACTAAGTTCAAGAAATTGGGCCGAACATCCATTCTGCATGGATTCCCACTGAAGTCTAAAACACTGCCATCTAAAACCATAGAATGATAGGGCCTTTCTAAGTCAGGGGCAACGAGTATTTAAACTCTGTGGCTGCCCAGCATGTAGTTGTTACTTGGATCCAGATCCCACGCAGCAGATGCTGTGAGGCAAAAACCAGAGCTGGTTCCTAACAGGGGTGGAATGCAGCTGCCTGACCGGCCCTTTCTCTCTGGCTCACTGGGTCTGCAGATCAGAGCGAGCCTGTTTGAAACCGCCCATCACGGACTCTGGATGCCATCCCAGCTCACAGAATGGGCCCTTCTGGAATGTACCAGCTCGCCGCAAAGGGTGGGGCTTCTCTGCTCCATCCAGCTGGATTCTGCCCTCCCACAATCACACAAGATGCTGATTTACCTTCCGCTTCCTGGAAACGTGCCCATGCACCGAGTTAGCCAAAAACGTTCTCTAGTTAGAATGTCCATGCGGAGAAGAAAAGTATCATTAAGAGCAAGTCCTGGGTGCCCTTAAACTGTGCTCCCATCCCCATCTGGGCTCTGGGCACGAAATGACCCAAACATACAGTGAATGTTCAATTACACAGGAGTGCGCAGTGTAGACCTCAACTGCCTCTTTTCATTCACTTCCCACAGTCTTTTCCACCTGCCTTTGGACAAAACTTGGCTTTGTCTGAAAGATGGAGGCTAGAAATAAAAGGTGAATCTACCAATTAATTGCATTGCTTTCCAAGCAGCTTTGGTCAAAGATTGGGGCGGAGGAGAACCAGATGACAGAAATGAAGAGCTGAGATTTCCCTATTGGTCGTTTCTCCCTTCCGGGTCCCGGGTTTTCGTAAAGAATTACACGCCGCATTTTATTTCATTCTGTCATTATGCCCAGAACTGAGTTTTCAGAAACTGGATTCATTTGTGCCACTTCAGACTCGGAAAATGTGTTCCCTTGCAAGGGTGGATCTAGTTATTAAACAAGGCTCGCATGAGGTCATCTCGCCCAGGGACTTGTCAACGCTAAAGGTGAAAAGCTGGCTGCCCGAGGCTGTGGACAGGCTTCCTGGGGCCGCAAGCCTCAACGGGCAATTCCAGAGCGCCCCAGAAGCCTCAGGGAGGTCCTGAGGTCCCAGGGACCGGAGGAGTCCAGAAGGATTACACAGCTCCAAGGAAGGTGTGGCTTTCCCCAAGCTGTCACGGAGCACAGAACCCCCCGAGGTAAGGGGGTGTTCAACACTGTATGCCTGGGCCACTTACTTCCCTTTCAGCAGATCGAAGCTTCCACTTTCAGATCTGTGAGCTCCTCCACCAAGCATGGCTTGTGCTGAGAGGGCCCAGGGCCACAACTCAGGCCACATTGGCTGGCTGGATAGAGTCTCCGCCTGAACTTTGGACTTGTGCATGGTGTTTATATTTTAACAGTCAAGAAACCGCTTTGTTTCACATATGATTTATAGGCTGAGACAGAGAGGGCAAAAGGGACAAAGACAAAGTAGACTTAGATTTTAAGATCATTTAGTTTTTTCTGTAACATTTATATTTAAAGCAGAAGATTCAGAAGCGAGGATCTCATTATGCACAGGTGTGAGGCCCTGAATGTTTTAATGTTTTGGATACAGTGGAAAGTTTTGATTGCACGAACACGCCAGGGGCCCAGAATGTTCTTAGCAGCACTGTCTTGTTGATGTCCTGATGTTCAATCTTCAAGCAGGGTTTGTACTGATATTGCAGGATTTGACCAGTTGGCTCATTTACGCTTAGAAAAAGGAAGAGGGAAATGCAGTGAATTGATGGCATGATATTTCAACCCAAAAGAAGTTCATCGTATTGTACAAAGCTCATGCTCCAGAATCATCATGGCTCTGTTGTCCTGGGGTTGGGCCCACAGTGTCTGGAGTCGTGGGGGAGTAGCGCCCTCCATCACCAGAACAAAACAATCTTAGTAGTCGCGACTCATGAATGGACCGGGGGTAATGAGATGGATAGAAAACATTTCTTTGCAGTTGACATTGATCTACCATAGATGCCCTCCAGGGTTGTGTCTGGTTCCGTCCTTCATGCAGCCCTTTCCCCTTCCGCCACTCTTCTTCCTTAGGGGACTGTGTTCTCAGTTTTTCTTGTTCTCTTCCCTTTGGTCTAGGCTGGTGAGACTGTCCCTCTTGTGTGGCAGGTTGATATTGGTCATATCTCTGCATCTGCGGGACAAAACCCCTATCGATCTAATACTATCTAGAACCGATCGCTTCTCAATGGCTCCTCTGATGGCTGCGCTGCTACCAGTTGCTCTCCTTACCAGGGATAGGATGCGACATCACAAACCAGGGAAAGATGACAGAACCAGGTATTGCCATGCCTTTAAGCTCACGAGCCAACACAACAAATAAACAGAATGTTGTTTTTCCCTTCAACAGTAATCTGGTCTCTCATACCCTTCAAGTGTTTCAAACTCCTAACAAATATGTTAGCCCTCTCTGAAATTTGTACTTTAAATGTACACAATAAACACAGGACCACATGTAAAAACTATATACACCTTGACATCTTGCTTTGAATGATGCTGGGTTTGGTAGCTAGAGACTTACTTGTTCTTGATCTCTCTCTTTAATATAATTTATTGTCAAGTTAGCTACCATTCTCTTCCCAAGCAGAGCTTTTGGCTCACCAGGGGTTTGGGAGACCGAGTCACCCAAAGGAATAGCCAACTGCCAAGACCTGGAGCCTTTAAGTTCCATGGTGTGAAACTGCCTTTGGTGAATGCTTCTTCTCAGCTGTATCCTTATACAATGAAGTCACTGGCAGGAGCATTTCCTTCAAACACAAGGAGCCAAAGTCACTGCATTAAAATGAAATGCGTAAAAATGGACATTGATAATTTCCTGTCTCTCATTGTTTAGAAGGAAGCCATTTGATGTAATGGGAAGAGCATAGAATTTTCAGTTAAAGGATTTAGATATAAGTGTGGACCCTGGGCAAATCATTTACCACGCAGATCCCAGTTTGCTCATCTTGAAAGTGAGATGATAATAATAATCATGGCAGTGACCTGATGGCCGAGAAAAGTGGGAAACTGACTTGCAAACCGCCAAAGCTCTGAAAGGTATAAGGACTTGTTAAATGTATTAAGGAAATAAAACAAGAAAAAGACAGAGATTGTATGAGGCTCTATATTTTTACTGGGAAATAAATTTTAACAACCAAAGGGAAGACAAACATATGCCACAGAATAAAGAAGCTAAATAATCATAAGTCATAAATAAATTCATGAAAGTGGTTGAGGAAAACCCTACACAGTAGTGCACCTCGTGATTTCCATTTTAGGTCAAGTATCAAAGTTCACCTAACCAACAAGAGGATTTTGCAAATACTTTAGTAGTTGTCTTATACTGGGGGCCTCAGATTCCTTTTTTTTTTTTTCAGGAACACTGAATTGAATTAGCACCTTGGATTCTGAGTTGCTTTGCAACAATGAGTAAGGAAATTGGACATGACAATTTTTTGGTATATAATTTATATACTTATTTGGCATCATACACATATACACACAAAATACATATACTTATACACACACACGTGTGTGTGTGTGTGTGATAGGTTCTGTTTTTATTACTCTACTGTGGCTATTGCATAGTCTATAAATTGCCACTACTTGGACACTGGAATATAATCAAACTTTAATTTAACAGACAGAAGAGGAATAGTGACTATGGCTGTCTGTAACAACTGTTCATACATTTGATGAGGGACTTAAGACTAGATACCATGCATGGTCTTTTCCTAATTTACCATCCTTTATGTCTGCGCTTTAAAGGAGATTGTAGTTGTTAATATGATTAGTTCTGCCATTTTTGCCTTCCCAGTTCTTTTAGGCAGAACCAGTGCCCAGATGCTGGTTAGCATATGAGTATTCGCTGGAAGAGTAAATGAATGCAGATCTACTGTGGTGCGATGGTAATTATACAGAGCAGACATGAACGTTTCTGAGCTGACTCCTGTTAGTCTGTATTTGTCATGAACTGCTATTTGACAAGATTGAGCTCTTCGAGGCAGGCTACTATTTATCATAAAAGGTAGGATCAGGATTTGTTTGTTGTTTTAAAGAAGGGAAAAAAATCCTCTGTGGAAGGTTAACTGCCTTTGTCTGAAATCCTGGTCTGGATTCACACAGTGAGGATAGTTCTTCACGTGTGTAACCCATGCCTTCCATTTCTCATTGTTGCGCATCTCAGGAAACCACGGTTAAGATCTTGGCTCGGGTAGGCTTTTACTTTCAGATTAGCTTGGCAGACAGCATTTGCTCTGCTTCCTCCTGGAAACCTCACCAAAATAAAAGAGACTTTTTAAAAACTGCAAAATCCCACAAAAATGGGAAGAAAAACAACAAAACAAAACAAAACAAAATAGCAACAACAAAATAACTAAAGCAGAAGGCTGAGTGGTGATTGACTCAGCAGTGGAGAAAGCCAGGAATCAGAATTCAGGAAAGCGTTAAGAACTGGGCAACAGGCTCTCTAAGAACTGACGGTTTGGGCAAGACTAAAAATAAAAGGACTAAGTGAAACAGCTGGGTGTCCAGGTCCACGCCCCTCTCTACTCAAGCCATATAGCTGAGCAATTACTTCTCCCACTTCAAGAGAAGACAGGAAGGTTATTCTTTTTTTAATTTTTTAAATGTTTTATTTATTTTTGAGAGAGAGAGAGAGAGAGAGAGAGAGAGAAACAGACAGATAAACAGCGTGAGCAGGGGAGGGTCAGCGAGAGAGGGAGACACAGAATCCGAAGACAGGCTGCAGGCTCTGAACTAGCTGTCAGCACAGAGCCTGACATGGGCCTCGAACCCATGAACTGTGAGATTATGACCTGAGCTGAAGTCAGACGCTTAACCAACTGAGCCACCTAGGCTCCCCAGGAAGGTTATTCTTTAGGAAGCATGCAGCAGAGTCCTTCATTTGGGAGTCACCTTGCACATAAGTTAGCATGGAGGGACCATACCAACAGTAGGGAGATTAAGGGAATATCTGTATCAAATGTAAAGCACACTTCCCCCAAAGCCAGGGCATTGGCCACTACGCAGGACACTGGCACCTCCGCGCAGTCCAGGGGTCAGCCCGACAGACAGTACTCCCAAAGGTCCCGGTAAAAGTGTCTCAGCCAAAGCACCATCCAGTGACACCAAAAGCAGCAAGCGCTTTCTCTGAACACTTGGAGTTTTCAATGAGCATTTGTTTTCATCTTTTATCCTGAAATCATTATAAACTCATAAGAAGTTGCAAAATACAGTATAGAAAAGTCCTGTGTGCTCATTCCCCAGCTTCCCCAAATGTTAACGCTATTAAATGACTATCGTGCATTATCAAAACCAAGAAATTGACATTACCACAATAAACCCAATTAGCTTTTTTAAAAGATGACATTTAAACAAAAATTTTAAAATATTTATTTTGAGAGAGAGAGAGAGAGCAAGAGCGAGCATAGGAGGTGCAGAGAGAACAGAGAAAGACACAGAATCTGAAGCAGACTTCAGGCTCCAAGCAGTCAGCACAGAGCCCAAAAAGGAGTTCAAACTCACAAACCACAAGATCATGACCTGAGCTGAAGTCAACTGACTGAGCCACCCAGGCTCAGTTTTTAATTTTAATTTTTTGAGGCATTTCTATACTGTTTTCTACAATGGTTGTATTAATTTATATCCCTACCAACATTGCATGAGGGTTCCCTTTTTTCCACATTAAAAAAATATCTTATTTATTTTTGAGAGAGAATGAGTGCATGCACATGTGTAGGGGGGAACGGGGCAGTGAGAGTGGGACAGCAGATCTGAAGTGGGCTTTGCACCGATAGCTCAGAGCCTGATGAGGGGCTCAAACTCATGAACGAGGAGATTGTGATCTGAGGCAAAGTCAGGCGCTTAACAGACTGAACCACCCAGGTGCCCTAAACAATGTCATTTTTAAATATGAACAGATGGCTAAGAATAGTCAGACAGCTCAGGAAATAGTTTTGTTTGTTTGTTTTGTAAATTAGAAAAATTATCTCGAAGAAATTAATACTGAAAATGACAGTGAAAACTTCAAAATGAAACAGAAAAAAAGAAAAAAAGAACAAGAACAAAAATAAACTCCAAATGGATGAAGGACCTGAATGTGAGACAGGAAACCATCAAAACCCTCGAGGAGAAAGCAGGAAATAGCCTCCTTGACCTCAATCGTAGCAATTTCCTACTCAACACATCCCCAAAGGCAAGAGAATCAAGAACAAAAATGAACAACTGGGAACTCATCAAAATAAAAAGCTTCTGCACTCCAAAGGAAACCATCAAGAAAACTAATAGGCAACTGACAGAATGGGAAAAGATAGTGGCAAATGACATATTGGATAAAGGGATAGTACCCAAATTCTACTAGGAACTCACCAAACTCCACACCTGAAAAACGAATAATCCAGTGAAGAAATGGGCAAAAGACATGAATAGATACTTTTCCAAAGAGGACATTCAGATGGCCAACAGACACATGAAATGATGCTCAGCGTCACTCATGATCAGGGAAATACAAATCAAAACCACACTGAGATACCACCTCATGCCGGTCAGAGTGGCTAAAATGAACAAATCAAGAGACTACAGATGCTGGTGAGGGTGTGGAGAAATACTGTTGGTAGGAATGTAAATTGGTGCAGCTGCTCTGGAAAACAGTGTGGAGGTTCCTCAAAAAACTATCAATAGAACTCCCTTATGATCCAGCAATAACACTTCTGGGGATTTACCCAAGGGATACAGAAGTGCTGATGCATAGGGGCACATGTACCCCAATGTTCATAGCGGCACTTTCATCAATACCCAAGTCATGGAAAGAGCCTAAATGTCCATCACCTGATGAATGGATCAAGAAGATGTGGTATATATACACAATGGAGTACTACATGGCAATGAGAAAGAATGAAATCTGGCCATTTGTAGCAAAGTGGATGGACCAAGAGGGAATCATGCTAAGTGAAATAAGTCAGGGAGAGGACAGATACCATATGTTTGCACTCATAGATCTAACAGGAGAAACCTAACAGGGGACAATGGGAAGGGGAAGCGGGGGAAGAGTTAGGGAGAGGGAGTGAGGCAAATCATGAAAGACTCTTGAATTCTGAAAACAAACTGACGGCTGAAGAAGGAGTGGGGAAGGGGAAGGAGGGTGATGGTCATGGATAGAGGCACTTGTGGGGAAGAGCACTGGGTGTTATATGGAAACCAACTTGGTAATAATCTATTTAAATAAAAAAATAAAAGAACCAAAAGCAAGATTAATAAAAGCAATTTTAATGAATAAGAAAGAGCTGATAGAAACAATTGTAGCAGAAAGTAAAACAAACAACAATAAAAAATAAACAAACCAACCAAAAAATACTTCAGTGTAAGGAATGACAGAAAAAAGTTATGTAGCGTATGGTGACTGGAATTTTCTAAAAGATTGAACTTAAATAATTCTCACACATGCACAAAAGCAAATCTGTAAGGTGATGAATTATTAATCCAGTTGTGGGAATTCTTTCACAATGAGTACATATATGAAATCACTACATTGTATACTTTAAATATCTTACAATTTTATTTGTCAGTTATACCTGACTGAAAAAATAAGATAAGCTCACAAAAGTAGTACAAAAAACAGAGGGGCACCTAGGTGGCTCCGTCAGTTAAATGTCTGACTTTGGCTCAGGTCATGATCTTGGGGTCTGTGAGTTCAAGCCCTGCACTGGGCTCTGTGTTGACGGCTCAGAGCCTGGAGCCTGCTTGGGATTTTGTGTCTTCTTCTCTCTCTGCCCCTCCCCCACTAGTGTTCTCTCTCTCTTCTCTCAAAAATAAACATTAAAAAAAATTTTTAAATGACTAAAAAAGGGAAAAAAGATGGAAAATAAGAGATTAAAAAAATGAAAGTTAAAGAATTAATTAGGGAGGTCCTCCTTTATAGAAATAATAGACAAAACAGAGGGAGGAGATAAGGAAAGAAATGATCCCAAAACATTTAAAAGCCATGAATTTTTAAGTTAAAGGTCCCCACTGAGCATTCAGCACAACAGGTGAAAAAAAGACTCACATGGAGACATCTTACTGTGCAAGTTAAGAACACTGGGGATAAAGAAAAGATACAAAAGACCATAAGAGATTAAGGACATGTCCTTCATAGAGGACACTGATTTAGGATGTTGGCAGCAACATTGAGAACCAAAATAGATCCATGCCTCCGTAATTCTAGAAGAGTTCTATAGAATTCTCACTATATAGCATACATGCAAGATCTCAGAAAGTCTACCCCCCATCTCCAGCACCCTTTACGATGAATCTGCTACAGAACATGCCCCATGAAAACAAGGGAGTAGACCAAGAAAAAGGAAAATGTGTGATCTAAGAATCAGATCACACTCAAGAGAAAGGCAAAGGAGTCCTCTGCTCAGGGTCAAGGGCAACCCCAAGGTCACAGCTATGGAACATAAGGACCATATTTCATATAGGAATAGGGCAGAAAACTATGAAAAGATGTTTCCAGGGAGATGAAATTTACAAGATGTCTGACGTGTCTGCATATACTGAGAGAAGATTCTAGATGCCTCAGAAAGAGTTTGGTGATGAATTGGTAAGTATGTATAATACCAAGCAAATATAATACAACTTTTAACTCCAGGAAAACAAAACAAATGCAAGAAAGTACCAGTAATTTTAGTATACCACCAGGCTCCACTGTGTATAATGCTTACATTGTCCAGCTAAGATAAGGACTGAATGCTGGTGTCATCATAATTATGAAAATTTCAGAAAAATGGGGCACACATACAGAGGCAGCGAAAGACAACGAAGTTCTCATCTTCCATAAAACTCTAATCGTTAACACCAAAACCTCCCCCAAATCAAAAAGTGGTATAATAACCTTGTTACTTCAAGATACTGAGGTAAATACTAAAATAAACAACTGAACAAATTTCAAGTGACTGCCTTCCGGGGAACAGGAAATGGACAAGGGGTTAGGCAGATGACAGCTGTTGAGTGTAATTTTATTTTAAATTAGGATGCTTGTGGAAATTTTGATTTTTTAAACGATGTGCATTTTTGCTCTGATAAAAATAAAAATGAAGTTAAAAAAAGATTAGGAAAAAAAGGATTAGCCCAGAGAAGATAAGACTCCTTTCAAACAATAATATGATAATCTGGGTTTAAGTAAGATGGATGGATTTTGGGGGAAGTTTTAGGGGGCCTACCCCTATTCAAGGAATGGAGAGCAATGAATATAATAATCTTCAGACACATCTAGTGTTGAACAGCAAAGCAACAATGGAGAGGCCAGACTTGCACTTCTGTTCTTGTTTTATCAGGTGTAAGCAGCATCCTGGTAGGAGGGTCTGTGTTTCTGACTAATCTAGCATGCTTTCTATTCTTCTTCTACCCTTCCCCCAAACTTAATCACTTAAGAGCACATTGGAGAGGCAGGGTAAGGAACATCTTCTGTCATTGACCCTGACCATGAATACATCCAGGACAATAAGCGGAGACTTTTCCAGTTGCCAAGAACCGGATTCTCTTATCTACCCTATTTATAGGGTGTCTTCCATTAGCTAAATGGATCAAGTAAAGTCTCCAGCATCATCAAGTTTAGAAATCCTGACATTGTGTAATTTATTTGGAAAGCAAATAGCCTAAATCCAATAGAGCTGTAATGCTAGCCCTGAAAGTTTTTTATATATAGGTGGAAAGGAAGATAAAGAACATACACTATAATAGAATGATTTCATTAACTTGTTGACTCATTAAGCAAGAAATAAAATTTATCCCTAGCCCAAGGTGCGATTATGTTTAGTAACTAAGTAAAGGAGAAACGTGCTCTATGTGCTACAAATATTCTTCTGGAGTTCTTGGGCTGGTCAGCAAAGCCCAGGAACCTGTGAATGCAGGATGAGTGTAAGTGATTTCAGGGCTATATGTGTAGGAAGGGAAAGGTAGGAGTGGGGGCTGAGAAGGTAATAAAATCATTGTCCAAGATTTAAAAAAATTTATGTTTATTTACTTTTGAGAGAGAGACAGAGACAGAGACAGAGAGAGAGAGAATCTGAAGCAGGCTCCAGGCTCTTAGCTGTCAGCACAGAGCCCAACAGGGGGCTCAAACCCACAAATTATATGATCATGTCCTGAGTCAAGTCGGACACTTAACTGACTGAGCCACCCAGGCATCCCCATTGTCCAAGATTTTAAAGATACTTTCAAAGGTATTTTATTGTAGAAGTTGTGATGCAACCAGATCTAAACTACTTACAGTGAATCCCAATAGTCACAGTCATCTGATAGTAAGTTATAAGTAGTATGGATTAGTTTGAAGGTAATTTTGCAATATAGTAAAGAAAACAGATGCTAGCTCAAGAGCCAGGTAACTAGTCTTTCTAAGAGAAGGCTCATTATCTAGTGCCAATCTCTGATTTTCAAACAAAGCCTTTCAACAAAGTCTTATCAACATCAACATTTCAGATTTGGCCATTATTCTGCACACATTTTGGTACTGCTTGGAAGGTCGTCCTAGCTGCTAGCCCTTCTCTGCATCTTTCTTTGTCTCACATTTTGAAAATGATGCACAAGACAAACTTGGAGTGACTAGGCAGCTGTTTTATTCATTCACATTTGTTATTAGTTTCCTATCAGATGTTTTTCAAGGTATATTAAAAACACTTGAGAACCACTTTTCCAAAATCACAGATCAAAACTAAGTTGAAGTCTTCTGTCCATTTTTTAATTGGTTTATTTGGGGTTTTGATAAATGTTGATTTGTATAAGTTCTTATAGATTTTGGTTACTAACCCTTTATTGAATTTACCATTTGTGAATGTCTTCTCGCACTCAGTAGCTTGTCTTTTAGTTTTGTTTGTTATTTCCTTCTCTGTGCAAAAGATTCTTATTGTGATGTAGTCCCAATAGTTTATTTTTGCTTTTGTTTCCCTTGGCTTAGGAAAAATACTTAAAAATATGTTGTTATAGCCTATGTCAGAGAAATTGCTGCCTGTATTTCTATGGTTTCAGGTTTCATTTAGATCTTAATCCATTCTGACCTTATTATTGTATGTGGTGAAAGAAAGTGGTCCAGTTTCATTCTTTTGCATATAGCTGTCCAGTTTTCCAACACTGTTGAAGGGACAATTTTCCCCATTCTTGCATATTTTTCCCTGATTTGCCAGAGATTAATTGACCATATAGTTGTGGGTTTATTTCTGGGTTTTCTATTCTTTTCCCTTGATTGATGCATCTGTTTTTGTGCCAATACCATACTGTTTTAATGGCTACAGCTTTAAAATATAAATTGAAGTCTGGAATTGTGATATTTCCAATTTTCTTTTTCTTTTTCAAGATTATTTTGGCTATTTAGGGTCTTTTCTGCTTCCATACAAATTTTAGGATTGGTTGTTCTAGTTTTGTGGAAAATGCTTTGGTATTTTGATAGGGATTGCAAGAAATGTGTAGATTGCTTTGGGTAGTACAGATAATTTAACAGTATGTGTTCTTCAAGTCCATGAGCATGGAATGCTTTTCCATTTCTTTTTATATCCTCAATTTCTTTCATCAGGGTTTTATAGTTTTCAGAGAACAGGTCTTCCACTTTTTTGGTTTATTTTTAGGTATTTTATTATTTTTTGTGCAATTATAAATGAGATTGTTTTCTTAATTTCTTTTTCTGATGTTTTGTTATTAGTGTATAAAAATGAGATGGATTTCCGTACATATATTTTGTGCCCTGCAACCTTATTGAATTCACTTATCAGTTCTAGTAGTTTTTAGTGGAGTCTGTAGGTTTTCTTTTCTTTTTTTTTTTTTTTTTTTTTAGAAAGAGAGAGAGCATGCACGCAGGAGAGAAGGGCAGAGAAGAGAGAGTCTTTAGCAGAAGCTCAGCACAGAGCCCAATGTGGAGCTTGATCCCACAACCCTGAGATCATGACCTGTGCCAAAATCAAGAGTAAGATGCTCAACTGACTGAGTCATCCTGGCTCACCAAGGATTTCACAAGTATAGCATAATGTCATCTGCGTGACAGTTTTACTTCTTCCTTGCCAATTTGGATGTCTTTTATTTCTTTTTGCTGTCTGATTGCTGTGGCTAGGAATTCCAGTACTGTGTTGAATAGAAGTGGTGAGAGTACACATCCCTGTCTTGTTCCTGACCTCAGGGGGAAAGCTCTCAGGTTTTCCCCATTATGTATGATGTTCACCATGGGTTTTTCATATAAGGCCTTTATTATGTTGAGGTATGTTCCCCATAAAACTACTTTGTTGAGATCTTTTCTTACAAATGAATGTTGTATTTGTGAAGTGTTTTTTCTACATCTACTCAAATGATCATATAGTTTTTATTCTTTCTTCTACTGTTGTGATGTATCACACTGATTGATTTGCAAATGCTGAACTATTTTTGTGTCCCAGGAATAAATGATGTTGGTGAATGATTTTTTAAAATGTACTGATGGATCTAGTTTACTAATATTTTGTTGAGGATTTTGCATCCAGCAATTGCCTTAATGAATGTGTACCCAAAGAATACAAAAATAGCAATTCAAAGCAATATACACACCCTATGTTTATTGCAGCATTATTTGCAATAACCAAATTATGGAAGCAACTCATGTCCATTGATAGCTGAATAGATAAAGAAGATGTAGTATATATATTCAATGGAGTATTACTAAGCCATGAAAAATGAATGAAATCTTGCCATTTGCAACAACAAGGGTGGATCTAGAAGGTATAATACTTAGTGAAATAAGTCAGTCATAGAAAGACAAATACCATATGATTTAACTCATATGTGGAACATAAGAAACAAAACAAATGAATAAAGGCGGGGTCAGGGGGAGACAAACCAAAAACCAGACTCTTAACTATAGAGAAGAAACAAATGGTTACAAGAGGGAACTTGGAGGAGGGATGGGTGAAATATGTGAAGGGGATTGAGAGCACACTTATCTTGATGGGCACTGAATAATGTGTGGAATCGTGAGATCACTATATTGTACAGCTGAAACTAATACAACGCTGTATGTTAACTACACAGGAATTTAAAAAAAAAGTTCAATTGCTTCTAGATCTTTCCCTACACTGTCATGGCAAGTCACTGAAGAGATAAGAGGTAGCACTGGCAATAATTTTTAATGTCAGTGACAAACTGAATGGTTGGAAGAGAAGACAATGGAATAGCCTAAGAATTTCTTCTCTTGTTAAGAAAGAATATCCAGGCAGATGGCTGTCATGGTGTGAAGATTCAACCTTAACTGAATCTGGGTGGACGCAATGTTTGAAGACGCTCCCTCCAGCAGCAGCATCTTGCCCAGCAGACCTTAGACCGCCATGACTGCACCTACCCCACAACCTGCCCCACCCACAAGGTCAGCCCTGCCAACAGAAGTCAGACCCAACTTGTGGTTAGAATACAGCTCTCTATGGGAAGGAGAATTCATGAGGGAGGTATTCTAACATCCGTGGGTATCCTATATTTTAGCTGGATATAAGAAATCATTCTCTTGTATTAAGAAAATCATTTGACTATAAGGTTTCTGAACTGGAAGCGAATATGCAATGCCCTTCTCCATCACCCCACTCTTTTCCCTTCCGTTAACCCATTCCCTTCATATCCTTCTCAGATCAGCCTCACTTGGATGCTTGGAATGTCAGGGTGTTCCCTCCACAGGTAGCCTGTTTAGTCACTTGGCTCTCAAATGTGTTCAGAATTCAGCAGAAGAGAACCTTTCTATTGTACACTCCAAATAGCTGAAATAGCAGAGGAGTGTACCCTTGTAATTTTAACTCCTGAGGAAGTAAGATGGAAGAGGTTGCAATTCACTCAATTAGAGTAAGATTAAGTGGAAAACATCTATATATTTTAGTTTTATGTCCCTAAATCCATTACCTTTGGAAATTAACCCTTTCCTCCTCTCCTTATGGTTCTCCAGAGCTATTGACCAAGAGGTCTTAACATTCTTACCATGATGGTAGATATGTGACCTATGCTAGCCAATCAGAATATCTCATTTAAGCTAGGCTAGTATTGGTCAAGGGTAGGCATATAACCCAGAGCCAGTCACCAAACTTTGGAAGGATTCATATAGATCCTGGGGAGAAAAAAAAAAGAAAAAAAAAGAGTTCCTTGTAAAAGCCCGGAGCTGTCACAGTACACTTTTCCCGCTTCTTAGTCACAACCTGCCAGATATGGAAACCGATCTGAGAAAAACAAAGCTAGGAAAAGGAGAGATAAAGTTCTGTGTGAGTACTTGGATCTGGTTGTGCTTTTCATTAAATAAGCCAATACATTATCTTACTTTAAGTCACTGAACGTATTTTCCCTAAGGGTTTCACTTCCTCTCTTGGGAATGTATTGTAGTCTAGATTGCCTTATGACTCCCAAAATGAAATGCAGATCTTAAAAGAATGATGAAAGGCAAGTAATATTGAAAGTAAATATTGGGGTGCCTGGGTGGCTCAGTTGGTTAAGAATCCGGCTTCGGCTCAGGTCATGATCTCACAGTTCGTGGGTTCAAGCCTCACATCAGGCTCTATGCTGACAACTTAGAGCCTGGAACCTGCTTCGGATTCTGTGTCTCCCTCTCTCTCTTCCCCTCCCCGCTCATGCTCTGTCTCTCTCTGTCTCAAAAATAAATAAAACATTAAAAAAAAAGTAAGTAAATATTATGGTAAAGTATCCAGTGAAACCTATTATATTTCTAAGTGGGGCCTCAAAGAAAACATCAGACAGATTAATTCCTTAAAACTCCAAAACAAGACCAGACAGATCACTAGAAAGGAAAGCTACAGGGAACCTGAGTATCGGTAGGGGCACATGGATAAATGAACAAATCTCTCCCATCTCTGCTTTCTATAATTCTGTAATAATTGTCTGAAGCTGTTCTTAATTAGACTCAATTATGGGATTAGTTTGAATTATATTATGAGGCATTGATTTGCAGAATATACCAACTGAAGGCCTACGTGCTGAAAGTGGTAAGTGGGTTACAATCCTGTGTAAGAACATTGCAGCAGGGAGCAGAGGAAAATATTGATCAATTTATAATGAATTTACATCCAAATTAATTTTTATTTCCAGTTAATAAATGTAATGTGGGTAAGGAAGAACGTATTTGGAAGCGCCTCCACTCATCAAGGAGCGACAGAGAAATGCACCTTTGTTTGACTTCAGGGGAAATGCAGTTGGAGGGGCCTCTGAACTTGCGTTATTTCTGACAAGGCAGGCTTAGTGGAGAGAACTGGGGAAGCCAGAACATTTGCCACTTCCTCCACGAATTTAGTATAAAAATTCCTATAATCTTGCTTTGAAGAATTTTTCAAACTAACATATGTAATGATGTGCTAGGAGGCATAAATATGGCATAATCTGGAAAACTAATCAGATTTGTTTCAAAAGCCCTGGCTAATTCCGAGGGTACATACTAATGACAGTCCAATTTTGAAAAGCACAGCAAAGTATTATGAGGTATATATTTCAATCTAATAATCCCAGAAGTAATAATATTGACAACAGTTAACATTTGTCAAATGGTTACTAGTTCCAGGCTCTGGGCTTAGCACTTAGTACTTCTCTGAATAATATCATTATTAGCCAGATATTGTAGATGAGATTGACAAAATAAATACGGTTCATCTTCTGGGGCATCAATTTTATATCCCGTTATAGGGAAAATTGGGCTATTTGCCTGTGTCACTTGAAACATGTTTATATTCATGGCGGGTTGCATGAATGTCTCCAATTCTTCACCATCCTTGTAACCACGACCTCTGCTAGTGACTCTGTGGTGGCTTCCACCGTAAAGGTACAGGATATTTCCTTGTCTCGGACTCTTGAGTTTGGCCACGCGACTTATTTGACCGAAGAAATGGATAGGACATGTGCATAGGTTTAAAAACTACTTACATGATGGGGCTTACTTTCCTGGATCCTGGTTACTGTTCTGTTTTCTTACTGATCCCAAGAGGAAGAAGAGAGATGAATGGATTCTAGATGAACTGCCCCAGTCAAGCCTAAACGCTATTACTCACCTCCTGCCAGTTATCTGGACATCCCTCAGCCCCGGCAAGCTGACTCACACAATGAACTATCGTAGGCTTAGAATACAAAACTTTCGTGTCAGATTTGGATTCAGTTTTTGTCTCTACCACGTTAGGACCTTCTGCAAGTTACCTGAGTAATTAAGTTCCCGATCTGGGATAACGGGGCTACACCTACCTAATGGTGTAGCCGGGAAGAGTAACTGAGTTACATGTGTGAACTCCTGAGCCAGAAATTGACACACAGCAACTACGTGAACAATGATAGCTTTTACCATTATCCTTGTTCTTTATAAGCATAAAATCTATACCCATGCAGTCCATCCTCAACCTTTCACACCTGTTGATACATTTAACATACACACCCTAAGAGTCAGCTTTGGCCTTAACTCAGACAGGGATGTGTTTTTCTAGAATATATTTCATAACAGGATAGACTTTAATATTTTTACTTTCCCATCATGAGTATACATAGGGCTCTATATGATCATTCTTGAGTACTGCCTCCATGAGAAGAAAGAAATTAGGAAAGCATTTTGGCAAGGCCTTTTTTTTTTTTTTCCAGCAAAGCAGCCAAGAGGCGGCTACTGCCTTCTCCTCTCCAAATCTATGTCTCTTTCAGTTTGTCTAAGAAATAAACTGAGGCCTTTATCTCACCTCTATCATATCTCTTGACTAAGGTTTGCAGAATAATATTCCCAACACCCTTGGAAGATATGACCTTCCCTGCCGTGTGCCAGGCACAGTTACTAAATACAGAGAAATCTGATTCCCTTCCCAAAATTCATTCAGCACGAGCACTGAGAACTTGGTTAAGGCCCCAGGAAGGCATGTGTTGGGATTTAATGCTTTGCCCTTGGAAAAAACCTCTCCTGCCTACATTACTAGAAAATAATTCCTAGCTGGAAAAGCAGTACAAGGACCCCAGGGGCCCATGTTCCTCCATCTTGAGGAAAGAGGTTGGAATGGAATCAACACTAATGCTACAAATAAAAGCTGTTATTCAACAGAAGAGAAATTGGAGGTTTGAGTAACGAGTCTTACAGCCGCTGCCTGCTCCTGAAAGCGTGTTCATACAGGGCAGATACTGATTACAGCAGCATGCTGTATTTATGTAATCCAACAGGAATAAGTTGTTGTTGACAAAGAAAAGAGAACAGATCTCAGAAAACAAGCACCAGTGACATGTTACAACTTTTTCTTTCTTTCTTTTGATTTAAGATATTTGTAAGCTGCCACTCTTTATAATAACTGACAAAACAGTACAGACATTGTGCTTTCTGGAAAATTGGGAGCCATATGTCATGACCGAGATCTGTCAGTGATCAGTTAAATTGGGTGGTTGGACCTGCGGTAGCCCGTCTGTTCTCGGCCTAATGATTTGTTTATTTAACTGTTCTGGTTAGGAACTGTCAGCCCATCAGAAAAGAGATGTTGATTTTAAAAATTAATCTTGAGGAAAAAGTAAATACAAATACAGCGTTGCTGGGTGAGATCATTTCAGTTCTCAATCAATGCCATTTTGAAGTGCTAACTGTAATGAAGACAACAGACACTCCTTAAATAAACAAGATACACACCATCATGAAAAGGCCAACTTAGAAGAGCCAACCTATCAATTTTCTAATGGTTATATTTAGAAGAACAGCAAGAAAATAAGTCTTTTTCCATCCACTGGACCTCTGGACCGGCTTTCGGCACTAGGTGTTCTAAAGCAGCCTTGTCTTACAAATATACCAGTCAAATGCAAGTATATTCACAAGATGAGTAGCTCTCAGCTCTTAAGGCCTCTGGCAGCCACCAGAAATTAGCCTTCTCCTATGCTCTCCAAGAAGACATTGGTTAGAATAGCCTCGCCTACTCACAGTGAACACTTTTGACCCTTCCATGTCCTCAGTGTCAACTTCAATGCTGGTTTCATCACACGCCACTCTGTTCTCATGCCTCCATCTGATCGTGCACGTGCACTCCATTTTAGTTTAATCTGTGCATTTGCTCAGTGCTTACACTTGGGACAGAAAGTACCTTACCAGTCTCTACATCGACCTTGTCATTCAGTGGCTGGGAGACAGAAGAGGGTGGGAAGAACCACGATTATTCTGTGAGCCCCGTGCACAGTAGACATTTACTAATCATGCAGCATGGGCTACTGTTATTGAATTCTTATAAAACTGCTAGGTAGGTGTGATTACTTCCATCTTTAAAAGGAGGAAACTGAGAGTTAAAATGGTAAATAAAACTTGCACCAAGTCACCAAGGGGCAACTAGTAGGGTTCAGTCTATAGGTAAGGTCTTTATGTCCTGAAAACTTACTCTTTTCACTATGTTAGACTGTTCTCATACTTCAGGAGCTGGGCCCATTAAAAAACTCAGTGTCTAAGATAATGCAATGTGCTGAACAAATACTGATGGTTGCAATAATAATAAAAATATTTAACTAATATTTAATATAGATATTAATAGATTCAATATAATTAACTTATTTAGCCAATAATACTATTCAGCACAGATATTAATACTTATTTATGCCAGGCTTATAGAAATTTAAAAAATATTAATATTGCACAGCTATGAAGTGGCAGAATTTGGATGTGAACCCTTGACTATCTGATTCTGAAACCTGCATCTTAAATTTCTATGCCATGGTACCCCCCCTAAAGCCTTAGGAACACAGTAATGCTCCCAGAAGAAAGAGTGATAGAAAAGTCAACATGCTTCACTGATGAGCTTTATTTTTCTGAGCATTAACACTTTTGTGTATCTAGGGTCTGCAGATTTCCTCATAGTTCAGGATCAGTTCTCCCCATGACTTTGACTGGTTTGCACAGATTATAAAGGTTGTTAGTCATTATTCCTGTGATGCTCTTTGTTCACAATCACATATCCCACTGAAGCTGATTTCCCAACACGCAGCATCCTGCTGGGGCTCTATCAGCACTACCAACTGACCTTGGGGCACCTGGGTGGCTCAGTTGGCTAAGTATCCAACTCTTGATTTTGGCTCAGATCATGATCTCACAGTTCATGGGATTGAGTCCCGTGACAGGCTCTGAGCTGGCAGTGTGTAGCCTGCTTGGGATTCTTTCTCTCCCTGTCTCTCTGTACCCCCCTTACCCCCGATCATGCTCTGTCTCCCAAAATAAACATTAATAGAAAAATAAAAGAACTATGAACCAATCTCATAAATATAGAAACTTCTACTGGTTTTGTGACTTTTTCTGGTCATAGATGTATTTTGGTCACATTTTCCATTAGCTACTACCTCCTCAGCCTCTGCTTGCATAATTCTTTCTCCTTATACATGGGACTTCCTTCTTTTTCTCTGTGGGTATCTTTTATGTTGGTTACTCATCATGGTCACACACAGGCTATTACTAGTATTGGAAACTTTAGTATCAGAAAAGTCATTCAGGGGAACTAAAAGGAGAATTTAAAATCACCTGCCATTCTCAAAAAAGAATTGAAAAAGACATTTCTGAGGTGAGCTAGTCTTTAAAAATATTTGTATATCTTGGACAGGAATGTTATGGATAGATATTCATGGGTGATTGAAAATATACCTGAGCTATGAAATCTGACTTCTTCACCTTCTTGATTGTGAGGAGAGAGGTGAGAAAACAACACTTAGATTTGAGTTTCTTTTTTTGCTTCTTCTACATGTCTCACTTTGGCAGAATTGTTAATAGGGAGTGAAATGTCCAAAGAGGTTGCCTCAGAAAGGCAGAGAAGCAAAGAGTCTGTGTGATCCACACAATGAATAATTGTCTCGCAAGGAATCAGATGTGCTATGCAGCCTAATTACAGGAAATGGCAAATTGAGATAAACACTGTAGTCATGAAGACTCCCCAGAAGATTTCTGACAATCTCTCAGAGACCTGCTTCTGTTCCCAATGCAGTCCATTCTTAACCCGAGGGGAGGGGATGGGAGAAGGAAATCAAGCTCTGAGTCTCCTGGTAAGTCACGGAAAGCAAACCCAAAGGACAAAAATGCTGCTCTGGCCTGGTCTAAAGGGACTGTTAAAAGTATCACTACAACTGTTTGTTCCAAGGTCATTTTGTGCTTACACACGACCATGTAGGGACATGTTCCTCTGAGAACTACAGCCAATGCTCCCTTTCCCAAGGTACACAGCTGATATTAAGAAAATGTGCCATGCTCCCTCCTAGAATTAAAAGGATAAGAGAGCACTGAGTAGAGTGACAGAAATTTTAAATGACCTAAGGGAGTGCTTTGGAGTCCGAGGCACAAAGGTCCTGTATTAAGGGCTGAATTAAGAGCATGCCCTAGGCAATTACTACTGTAGGAATGATCAGGACTTCCACCAAATAGGCATCAGGGCAGCCATCCAGCCTTTGAGAGCTCTAATATCCAATGACTAAAGATTGAGGATCAAACTTGCTTATACATCAGAATCTTCTAGGGAATTTCAGAAAGTACCTGTGCATAAGCTTTCCTGTCCATCAATTGTATCAGAATTCTTGAAGTGGTAGCTATATATTTTAAAAGCTGTCTAAAGTGCAGCCAAAGTCAAGAACTACTAGAGGAAGGTCTACAATATGTAAGTGAGTAGATTCTGATGAAAGTCATAGATCATTCATTTCACCAGATGACTAATTAATGTAAGTAGACAAATAGATGATAGTGACAGAGGACAGAACTAGGATTCATGAATACTATGGAAGATTACTCACAGACCTTGTGGGAGCCCGTGAGCCTTAGAATAATAACCACTGGTTAGAGTTCTAGCAACGCTAGAGTTAGTACATAACTAACATATCAGCCAATGTACTTTCTGTCTGCTTCCTTTATTAAAGACATTGGCCAAGAAACCTTTGGAATAGGGTTCTAAAGACAGATTTAGCAGGTCCTGTAAGAGTTCACAATCTACTATGGGCCATACCACATGCATACAAAATCTTCACGACAAGGGAGTGAAAAGTTTACAGATGGTTAGCATAGATTAGATCTGCTCCAGTAGCTTAAAAGAGCAAGCAATTCCTTCCAGACAAGGAAATGAGGAAAGTCCATCAAGAAGGTGAAATGATCATTTCAGAAGGGAAATGTCAAATGCATTAGAGTTGGTATAGACTCCTGTCACCATAAAGACTTTTCTCCAGGGAGGTTTGCTGACCTGAGGTGGAAAGGAGGCCTGGCACAATTAATGCCATGTGCCTTTTTAAACAAGTCTAGTTTTGCATGTTTTGGGTTTTTTCCCCTCCAACTGCACATCCTTCCCTGTCTTAACTAACCACCAAATAAAAATGCATGATCATATCTTCAAGCATTATTGGAAATCAGGTGATAGGCAGCACTGATGAAAGTTTTGATTCTTTGATCTTCAATCTATGCCTCTTCAAGCAGAGCATGAATGTAAGAGCTCACTATAGTGTCCACATCTGTGTCAGATAAAATGATTGACCCCTGTGTCTTCCAGTCTAACACTGGAGGTATGAAGCCTCAATAATTCTTCTAAGTGTGGATCATGTTTTCCACAAGTGTTCCTTTAAAAATGAAATAGTACTACTATTTTTTTTTTGCATTTAAATGCATTTGCATTTCATTCAAGGGAAATGAGTTTTCTGTTTTAATTTCATCTCAGTTCCATTTAATTAAAGTCTAGCTCATTCTGTCGTTGAATGCTTTCTTAAGTGCTGGGGTTTTGCTAAATCATTCAATGTGAGTTGGAAACTTGGACAAGATTTTTCAAGCTATGAATAAATTTGCATCTATTGATTTTTCAATCAATAGATTCCCTCTTCTACCCTGAAGTTAATATAATGCTTTTTATTTTGCAAAATACACTTTCATACAGTATTCCACATTTTTGTAATAATTCCATAAAGCAGGTAAATGAAGTCCCATTATCCATATTTTACAAATAGAAAACTGAGTTTCAAAAAGATTAAATGACCTATACAAGATCATACAGCCACTGAGACACTGGATAAAACTTAGAAGTATCTCTCCTATGGTTGAGTTTAGCATTTTATTTACTTATTTTAATTTTTTTTTTTTTGAGAATGGGAGTGTGCAAATTGGGGAGAGATAGAGAAAGAGGGGGACAGCAGATCTGAAGTGGGCAGTAAGCTGAGAGCAGCTATCCCGATGTGGGGCTCAAGCTCACAAACTCAGTTGAACCAAAGCCGGATGCTCAACTGACTGAGCCCCCCCCAGGCGCCCTCTGTTTACTAGTCCAGTGCATTTTAAATGTACTTTCCTCATCTCCCTTCCATCTATTTTATCAAGGGAAATATGCAAATTTGTCCTTTCTCAATACCACCAAAAGATTTTATAATTTGGCTAGCATTCATATTAGGAGATTAAGGCTGAATTTTAATGATTCTAACATCTATTTTGTGACAGCAATGGGGAATGTTCTTACCAACATTATTCCTCATCTTCATAGCGGGACTCTATTTTACAGAAGAGAAGCCTCAGGGATGTTAAGTGACTTGCCAAAGTCACATTCCTGCCACCATTCTGCCCTCCTTGGTTCTTCCTCAGGCCACGGCTGCCCTGGTAAACCCATCTAGTCCAGCCTATACTCTAGAACCATGGCCAGGGGTCTTGCCAAATCCCTTGAAATATCCTCTAACACACTGTCCAGACTTACTGAGTATTTATACATAGAAAACAAGTTGTTAGGCACTAAAACTCAGAAATGTGAGCTGTTTACCATCCAGTGAAAGGCTATATTGCATACATAACAGCACAAAAATAAAGCAGTAAGCAACAGAGGGTTCCATTCTCCAAGCACTAAACAAATGTTCCAAACTTCCGACTGTAAATATCATTCAGAATAGGAAGAGGATCAATGTGGGCAAAGACAACAGAATCTCTCTGGAAAGAAACAATATTTAATGAAAGAATTCAGGTACATACAGAGGAATCAGAGGGAACTATGTGTTGGAGCAATTCTACAATGATTTACGAAGTCAGGAGTAATCATGGCATGATTGGAGGCAATCCCTCTCTTCTTATTTGTCCTGTTTGGTTATGGAGCTTGAAGTAAAGAATGCTCAGTGGATTCTAAGCTAATTCCTTTGGTTGATTTGTCACTTCAAACTGGATATTGCGTCAAGTAACAGAAATCTCAATTAACAGTGAGGTAAGTAAATAAAAGGTTTTTTCTTATGTGAGAAGATATGTAAGCATAAGAAGGTGGCTGCTGGTGCCACTTCAGCTGCTTAGTGATGCTTTCACTTCACTGTTACTTTTGACTGTCCGTGCTTCATCACGGTCATGTGAAGGCTGCTGCCATTTTTCATATCAGTTCTTATGTGAGTCAGGAAGAAGGTGTCAAGAGGGACCCCACCAGCAACATCTGCCCTTTTTGTCTGGGAGGGGCTATGGGACAGGGAGCCAGGTCGCCCTGCTTGATTAGATAATATAAGCGTGTTACTGTCCCAACTAAAATCAGGGCTTTGATGGTCAGAGAAAAGGGGGGATGGATATTGAAGAGGTAAGTAGCAGCGTCTGTAGCAGTTACATTCTCTTAGTTGGATTCTGTCAATAATAGAAATGTACCAATTCCCCCAGTTACTGGGGGCTTATGACATGAGATCATGGAGCAGTAGAAAGCATGGGCAGCAGTCTCAGCAGAGCCTGGTTAGCCTTCAGGAGGAGCTGGGATACTTTTAGGGGTTCTAGACTATCCTTTTCACAGTGTGGAATCTCTCATGGCTGGGGGCATTTTTAGTTCCTCCAGCAGTAGTTGACTATGGCTTCCTACTCAAGAATCCCATCAATTTGTTCATCTGCGTCTCTTATCCTATTACTTCTATGTTTCTATTACCAGGAAACTTTCTGTCTTGAGCTCCAATCTACTAGGGACGCCAGATGAAATACAGTATACCCAATTAAATTTGAATTTCTGATAAGCAGCAACTATATGTTTGTATAAATACGACCCACGCAATATTTGTGACTCATTTACACAAAAATATGTTATCTATCTGAAATTCAAATTTACCTGGGAGTCCTGGATTTTTGTTTGCTCAATCTGACAATCCTAAAGCTCATCTATTTGGCTAATCACCAGTACAGAATGACTCTGCTGACAGACCTCTAATACAATTCCACTAGCCACCTCTGATGAGAGCATAGACAGGAGCCTCTGGCTTAGAAATCTACCCCTAGCTCAGTCATCACTGATCACTATGGTAGGTTCACAAGGGAAATGCATGGAAACATATACTTTAGGAATTTCCTGATTCTCCAGACCAGTACAGAGGGTCTGTGAATGGCATTCCCAGTGTTGGGTTTTGCTCAACAACAACAACAAAAAAAACATATTTCTACCCTACGCCATTTCTGTCACACAGAAGATATGTTGGTTTTATGTGATAGTTTACCTCCATCCCTTTCACATTTCTCAATATCAGTCAAAGAGTCTTCTTTTCCAGGAAAAAAAGTTCATATTCCAGCAGGCATTTATTGACCTCCACCCTGGGTAGGGTGTGCATGGAAAGTTTCTTTTGTAAAATGCATATAATTCCCTCTCATTTCTCTCCATTTATCTGAATTTCATCTTTTTTTTTTTAAGGTTTATCTTCCTTCTGAGAGAGTCAACAAATACGTAACATTTTCTGTGTGCAAACAATAGGAGGGAGATGCCGGACTCGGCAAGTAGAAGAGTAAGAAGTGATCACTAAGATCAGGGAACCCTCAAATCTCTCCTGACTGCTTCCAGTTTGATAATCGAATTGCAAAATCTAATTTTCTAATCTTGCCATTTCCCTTCTGTTTCCTTTTCCCCCCTTTGATCTACAAACATAGATTTATAAACTCTTAATTCTTTATTTTGAAGAATATCTAATGTAAGAAGGGAACAGTTTCAGAAATCCCATTTCTGACTTGCCTTCTTCTTGAATAAATTATTCTTTTACTCCTGTTCTTCTAGCTGATCATTTCTCTCTATCATTTCTCTGTTTGCTCCATGACGGCTGATGCCAATAATGCTTCGACACCAAAAGCAAAAGTCATGTACCACTCTTATCTCACACAGAGCTATAATCACAGAATCCAAGCATAATGATGAGAGCTACCACTGAGGGCATCTCATTTGCATTCTACAGCTCGGCCTCTTAGACTCAGGATTGTTAAGCCTCTGTGTCAAGGCCATACGATGTAGCCTATTCAAGTTCTTGAACTACTATCAAATTGCAACAAATCCTCTCCTGTGGTGGGTTGCATTTCCCTCTAATGGCTCTCCATTGGTCCTCAGAATGTGGGCAGTGCTTCTGCCCTATGTAAGCCCTTCTTACCCTGAAGATGCTCATCAAGATCCTTGATCAAGCCTTTTCCATTTCCTCTCTTTCTCCAACTTTCCTTATGTCATAATGTCCAGATTCCTTTCCATTCTAGTCATCCTTCTTCAAAATGACCTCCAATTTCTCCACTCCCCTTCTAGAATATGAGGCCCTCCATGCAGAATATGAGTAGAACCACATGCTCTGCCACAGGAGTGTCACCTTTCATTTCTTAAAACTGTCAGGAGAAGACTAATGAGTCTAGTTTTCCCTATCTCTGAGCATGATACAAAGGAGAGAAAATGGCTCTTAGGATTAGTCTGATATGTGTTCATATTTCACCTTGTTACTTATTATCTTAAGACCATGCACAAGTTTTTTTCCCCATTTATAACTTCAGTTTCCTCTTCTGTAAAATGGAAATAATAATACCTGTCTCCCATGAGGACAAAGAAAATTATGTTAAGTGCCTTGAAAAATACTAAGGTGGGCCTCTGTAAAAGATTCTTTCTTCCTCCATTTTCCCTCAGATGGGGAAGCACAGAATAAAATGGCATACCCATACAACATGAAGAACAAAATCCTAGCTTCTCCTGCATTTCTTATCCTGACAGAAAAGCTCATGGTTAAAGATTTTCTTCTCATCCAACTGGTTTTCCAAGCCGTAAAACGTAGGTGTGGGGGTTTACGGTCATCTGTATTTGTTGCCACACTTTCTACTTATGACCACTAGTGCCAAACGCCCTATTTGGCCTTGGATGCAGATACTCTCCAGTCATGCAGAGAATCACAGAGAGGATTATTTTCCATAGCTCAGTTCTGTCATTCCCCAAAAGGAACTGGTCTCAAAGGTGTTAGCTACAAGGAGAAGGATGACTGTCATTCATCCCCCCCCCACCCCCCCCCGCCAGCCAACTTGGAGAAACAATGTATGATGCTGCCATGAGAACTGATCAGTACAGGTAGTAGGAGCGATGTACCAGCAACTAGGTAATAATGAGGAGACAGCTTCAGCTTTCCCAATGACTCTGAGAGCTCATCCGGGTTATTTTCTTAAAGGAGGCAAGATGCAAATCTTCTAGCACTAGTTTCGCATATCTGTGTTGAACTCAATCCAATTTTAAACAAATACACTTCTTATTGTATTTTCTTAGTGGATGAAAGTCTCATTTTCCTCAGAGATACCACAGCTTTAAAAAGTTGTGCATTATGCAGAAAACACTATTATTCTATGCATGCCCTACCCATTGTGGAATATGGGGGAAATGATCCCAAAGGCATGTTAATAAACAGTACCTGAAATGCTCCTAAATTCCCTAGTGATGAAATATGCAAGCTATATTTTGATAATAGCAGTGAAATTCATTTTCTCTCTACCATCTCTTCCTCAGGGAACAATGCAGCATGCCCTTTTCCAATTCTGAGCAGATCAGGCTTTCTCTCTGCCAGAGCAGGAAGAGTTTGAGGGTTGTGGGGGCCACACGGTGGCTCTGGGTTATGTGCCAACGCTGTGCCTCGCGTGGGGCTCTGACAAAACCGTGTTCATCTGGGATTCGGGAAACAGGAGCAAGAAAGATGCTTTTGCCCTCAGGCTACTCCTAAGTGACAGGAGAACAGCTAGTCAGTCAAGGAAAAATCGGAGCCCTGCTGCGTGTCTGGCAACAGGTTCTCCAAGCCCCCGTCACATTAGACCTGGACTTGGAAGGGACTCAAAACTTCCATATGAACCACTGGGCACCGCAGACTCTTTTTTGGCTGAAAATAATGTCCTGGTGACTTGAGCGCCTCAGTAATGATTCATCTGAAATTCTGGGCAGACTACTAAACACTGCATGCATATTTTTTCTTTCCTGTTTTATCTTATAGATGTGAGGCAGCATGGGTTACGGGCAGAATTATATCTGAATTCTGACTCTAATTTTGCCATCAAGAGGCTAGGGCTGTAGGCAACTTCTTTAATCTGTCTGAGCATCATTTGCTCAATATGTAACATGATATAATGATATCTTTATGATACTTTTCTTACAGTTTTTTAGGAATATATATATGTACATATATATAGTATACACACATATATATGATAATGGGTAAAATATATAAGATAATGATAATATATCGAATACTTTATATATAAATTTATATAGGATAATGGGTGATAAAGTACAATATATATTATATGTAGGAAAATATACATAAGGCAATATATATAATGTGTGTATATATGCTTATATACGGTATATGTGTGTATATACACATATATATGCATACCATATACATATGCATATGTCTTTGTGTGGGTATACATACATACACACACAAGGCCTAACAATAGGCCTAGTATATTAAAGGTATTCAATACATTTTAATTCCCTTCCAAATTTCCTTCTCAAATATCCATATGTATTAGAGTGGACTCAGGCAATACTCAAAGTTTATTTAAATTGCATTCAGCTACGTGTACTCAGAGAAAAAATGAAAGAGAAAGACAGAGAGTCATTTGCCAGTTTTCATTTTTCTTTTAATGCAGGGCACCAATATGCCTCACTAAAAATACTTCATTTTACATTTTCTCTAGCAGCAAGGGAACAGCCAATAAGCTGTCTGTAAAAGCCTCTGGGAAGGGCATCCTGTATAGCATCTGTGGGGGAAGGCACTTTTCCTCTCAGATTTTTTGCCCTTGCCCGTTTACTGCCTAAGATGTGAACATGAGGCCTGAGCAGTCATCTTGACCTCCTGAGGCTATAAGAATGTAAATAAAGGCCAATCTGCTAAGATAATGAAAGGAAGAGTTGAATACCAGATCCCTGGTTGCGTAGCTGAGTCCCAGAAATTGCTCTAGACAGTCTATGTATGCTCTTCTTATTGGATGGAGCAAATGAGTTTCTATAGGCCTAAGCCATTGGAGTATTTTTATTTTATAGCGTGGTTAGTTGAGGCAAACACAATTCTAATGGAAACAGTAGATAATTCCAACTGCCGCTGATCCCCCGTCCTTGTAGTGGTCATATGCTCTTGAATGTATGACTTTTCATAGTACATATATCTCGTTATGGCACTGTGAGTCTAGTTTTTTAAGTTTTCACACAGCTTGACCCCCTGAGTACTAATCTGAAATCTGAGATCTGGGCTGATATTGGAAGAAACCCTGCCCATGTTGGACTTGTTAAGTGATGCAAGATGTCTTTCCAAAAACATTGTCATGAGTAGTTCTCTCCATGTGGGATACTGGCATCATGCTCTGACCTCAGACCTAACTGACGCTTGGGTGAGAAGTAACAATAGTACCCCAAACTGGAGAGCTGAGTGGGTGGTGGCCGGAGGCAGAGAATAAAGCTGGTGTGTGTGTGTGTGCGTGTGTGTGTGTGTACACTATCTGAAGCCACCTAACTACAGATGCATGTAATTCCAAAAAAAACTAAATCAAAGTGAATTTTTTCCACAAGATGAAAAATGAAAAAGTAGAAGATATACTCTAGTAAGATAAAACAAATCCAATTGGGGGCACCTGGATGGCTCAAAGTGTCCGACTTTGGCTCAGGTCATGATCTCACTGTGAGTTCAAGTCCTGCATTGGGCTCTGTGCTGTCAGCTCAGAGCCTGGAGCCTGCTTCACATTCTGTGCCTTCCTCTCTCTCAGTTCCTCCTGTAAGGATGCAGGTCTGAATCAAACTGACTCCATGACAGGCTTCAAGTTTCCCCTCTGACCTTGGAAGCCTAGGTGTCGGCTCCTCAGAATCATTAGACAACAGAAGGGCACACAGTGCCCAAGTCAGGAGGGACCACCCTTGTAACACCCAATCAGGAAAGGCCAGCTAACACCCTTAACATTCCTAAGGGCAGGCCTAGAGATAGAAGCTATAGATAATCACCTATTGCTTAAGGCTAGTCACGCCCTATGTGAGGGTCCTGGGTCCACTCTGTAATTGGTCAATACTCTAAATGTTGTAATTGGGTCCGGCCAAAAGTAACAATGTATATGGTTAAAGTTACTGCCAATAATGATAGGCGACAGTGATTGGATCACTACCTGTGTCACAATTTCCTGTAACTCCCCCTTCCCAGACCCCATAAAAAGCCCTACCCCGCCTTTGTTCGGGGCTCTCAGCATGGATCCTCTGCTTTGGTGAAGTCTGTGAGCCCGAGCTTACAAGCCCATAATAGTAATAAAGCCCTTTGCTTTTGCATGCGTGACTTGGTCTCCCTGGCGGTCTCTGGTTTTTGGGGACAATAATGAAATCTTGGGCATAACATTCCCCCACTTGTGCTGTCTGTCTGTCTGTCTGTCTGTCTGTCTCTCTCTCTCTCTCTCTCTCTCAAGTATAAAAAAAATATAACAAATACAATTGTGTTTTTTGTGCATTAACATAATAAGTAAATAATCTGGGGTATGTGTGTGGTTATATGAAGATGTGTGTGATTATATGAACAATTTATTTTGAAATAAACAAAAATGCTACCAAAAGTGCTTGGTGGTGATGCAAAAATCATTAACATATACTTTTTCACTCTATTATTTTCCATCTTCTTCATTATAAGAATCCCTGATTGGGATTCATATATGTATGCATGTGTGGGTGTGTAGATATATGTATATGTATATACATGTTTATGTGAATACACACATATATGTATATATACACACACACACACACACACATATATGGAATCCTTAAGTTCAAAGTGTTGGAAACCATGATCACTCCTCTAAATCTGAAATTTGTTTAAATTCTTTTGTTAAGTTTATTTATTTTGAGAGAGAGAGAGGGAGGGAGGGAGGGGCAAAGAGCGAAGGACAGAGAGAATCCCAGGCAGCCTATGCACTGTCAGTGCAGAGCCTGATGTGGGGCTTGAACTCACTACCTGTGAGATCATGACCTGAGCCGAAATCAAGAGCCAGATGCTCAACTAATTTACATACCCAGGTGCCCCTGAAATTTGTTTAACTTCTTAAAAAAAAACTTTTATTAAAGATGATGACTCCATAAAGTTGCTACTTCTAGAGCAGTGTTTTTCAGTTTGTAATTTGTCCCCCATTGTTAGTTATGAAATCAATTCAGGTGGTTGATTCTTGTTTAAGAATTAGATAGAATAGAAAATTACATGTATTACATTTTGTGGGTATGTGATATTTGTTTTGATTATCTAAATGCATGTATGTACTTAATAAATCACAGTGTATATTTCTTATTGTAGATTTTCCAGAAAAAAAAAAAACGGTTTGAAAGCCATGATTTCAGAAGGACTGATATGCACCCAATTATGAAGTGCCTTCTCCAGATCAAGACAGTAATTTGGAGCTGTCCAAGTGCTGACATGAAGAGCATGTCTGAGGCAAGATGCCTCAAGGATACTATTAGAGCATCTAGGCGCTGATCCTACATAGGACAGTTGGGAGTGCCACATTCTGGGCGTTACTACTGACATGAACAGCTATATCTGGAATAGCAGACTGAAAGCCTCCTTATGCTTTGTCCTCATCCCTGTCAATCATCTCAGAATAAGTTAGCAGTGAGGGGCAGAGAGGTCAGGCATTCTTTCTGTGTATTATCTGTGAAACATTTATTATTTTATATCCAGTGACCCACTACAAAGAATCACTAATTACACAAAGGACCTGATTCACTAAGAGACTCAACTCCATACTCGTAATACTACATCGCAGTATATTTATCCCAGACTGCTGGGAGCTGCACCGGCCTTCCTGGATGACATGGTCACAGTAAGGAGACGTTGCCCGGCTCCTGCCATGAGAGGCAGAAACTGGCATCCCCTTCTGCTACTACTGCTCATGTGAAATGAAGCCTGTTGCTATTGATTAGGCCTCACAATGGTCCAAGTCAGACCGATATTCCCCACACAGATACCTCATGGGAAGAAGCATATTCCCACCTCTAGAAAGTGGAATTGAAACAAAGCACTGCAGATGTTGTCAAAAGGCTCTCCTACGGGGTTAAAGAACACAAGAATAATATTTACTCTGGCCCGGAGAAAAAGGGCCTAACTTAGGAATAAGAAACAAACAAGAGCCAGATATAAGTCACTGTGCATACATATGCTAATTTGGTGCCCATTGTGAGGATGGGTAAGAGTTGTTACAACTGAAACTCATATGCAAAGGCGGGCACATCTAGGGCGCCTATGGCTCTTAGACCTTCAACATCAAAGAATAAGGTTGACAAAAGGTTTACTTACTAACCATCGCAAACACATTCTTCCTCTTGTGAGCCAGACAGAATGCCTCCTAGCCTTGTTTGTGCCTGAATCTTAGCGTTATTGTTATAAAATGTGTTTGCTATCTGCTTCTCACTGAAAACATCCTGCTATTTACTACTGGTTCGAACAAATGTGTATGTTATCTGCTTTTCACTGAGAATATCCTGTTATCCTATGATGTGTAAGTTACCTCACTGTAATTAGAGTAGTTCTGCAAAAACGCCTCTGTAAAACCTGTTTCTGTGCCCTTTTCAAAGCATCTTTATCGCTGAGAATTATTTGTAAAAATTCCATTTTGATGTCATAAATCTATAAATAAAGGCACAAAACCTGTCAAGATAGAGATGCCAGAGAGATGCCAGAGAGATGCGAGAGATGATGCCAGGCTGGTGACCAAAAAGAAAGAAACTGTGTGGATCTCTCAACCCATTTTCCCCGACACCGCTGCCTCCTTCCGGGGACCCTGTACCAGCTGGAGCTGGACTCCAGCACAAGACTCTTGAGTGAAAATTTTAAAATCATCAAAAAGTTAGGATAAAATAATTGGAAGAAACTTAAACTAGAATTATGGCTATAAAAGACCCCTAACATCTGGTATCTGAGGCTTCAGGGTTTAGTCCAAAATTTTACTTATATGATTTAAAAAAATAAGTTATATCATGAAATTGTAACATTATTGAATATATGCCAGAATTAAGTGGATAGAAAAAGTAAGCTAGGTAAGGAGACCCTGAACAATAACTCAGTCTTCAAATATCCATCAGAAAATGACAGTGCTGGCACATAAGAGGCATTCATTAAGTGTTGAATTAAAAAGGGTCCATTATCATATGTAACATAAAACAGTTTTCCACCCTAAACATCTTAATTCTAAACTAGCAGGGTAGAGGATTATTACACCAATGCCAATTGTATCTGTAAAACAGAGAGCAGTTAATGACACTAAAGGAAAAATCAACTCTACTTACAGGATTACCAAACTTAAAACACTTAAGAATTAATTTACCAAAAGATATGCAAGATATCTAGATAGCTACACTGAAAATTACAACACATTGGTGAGAATTTCTAAATATTTAGATATTTAAAGAAGTTATAAAGAAGTGGTGAGATCTATCACATCCATTGACTGGAGGACAAAATAATGATGATGTCAATTCTCCCTGTATCGATCTAAAGATTTGATACAATTACAGTAAAAATCTCACTCAAAAGGCATTTTTCTGGAAGAAATTTACAAACAAGTTCTTAAACTGATTTGGAAAAAGGAAGGAGGTAGAACAGTCAAAACGATCTTGAAAAAGGACAGAGCAGGAGGATCTAGTAACTAATAACTAGTTTTAAAACTTAATATAAAGTTACTGTTTAAGAAAGAATATTTTTATGCCATATTTGCATAGGGATAGACAAATACATCAATGGAACAGATTAGATAATCTAGTTATACATCAAAAACACATGGTCAATTGATTTTCAAAAATGTACCAAGGTATTTCAATGGGAAAGCTTTTTTTATCAATTAATTTTACATCAAAAAGAAAAATTAATACCTAAACATAAAAGCTAGATTTTCTCTTCATGTGTGTAGCATATGTTTGCTTTGTATTTCATTGATTTCTTTTTACTCTTTACTATTTTCTTTTTCCTATTTGTTTTAACAAACTTATTTTTTTCTAATTTCTTAGTGTTTGTAGTATACATCTTTAATTGATTCAATTATGATCAGGTGAAAATATACCATATCCACTATAATATAAAATTCTTCAAGGTAATTAGACTCCTAGGTTTTTCCTCCCATTTTATGTGCTGTTAATGTGATGCATTTAATTTTATGTGTATTCCTAATCTACACTATATTCAATGTTATTATTTTTCTTTAAAGAGTCAATTATCACTAAAAGAGAAAATAAAAATAAAACACGCTACATATTTATCCTGGTAGTCATTATTCCCAGTGCTCTTCATTTTCTATAGAGATTTATATTTCCACTTGGTATAATTTTCCTTTTGTCTGAAGCATGTTCTTTAACATTCTTTGTTGGTGATGAATTATTCCTACTTCTATATGTCTGGAAAAGTCTTTATTTCCTTCCACTTCTGAATGATACTTTCTGGTTATAGAATTCTTTCTTATCTTTCAGGACTTTTTTCAGTTCAGTTTTTTTTTTCTTAGTATATTAAAGATGTTGCCTCATTGTCTTCTGGTTTTATTGTTTCCCAGAAGAAATGGCATATTCTGATGTGCTTTATGTACTGGAATCCTAATGTTTGTTCCTTAATCTATAATATCTTTTATCATCTGGATGCTTTTAAGATTTTTTTCATTATCCCTAATCTTTAGCAATTTGATTGGTGTGCTTTGCTGTGGTTTTTTGCTACCTGTTTCCTGTGCTTAGAAATCGTTGAGCATTTTAGATTTGTGGATTCAGAAGTTCCAACAAGTTTGGAATTGTTTTAGCTATTATTTTTTTCCATTTTTTTTCTATTCTCCACCTTTCTTCTCTCCTTTGGAACTCTAATTATCCGTCTGTTAGGTCTCAAGAAGTTCTACAGGAAACAATGCATTGTTTAACCTTTAAAAATTTACTTTTCCTTTGTTGTATTTTGGATTGTTTCTAATACTACATCTTCGAGTTCATTAATATTTTCTTCTGTAGTGTCTAATCTGTGATTAATCCTATCCAATGCATTTTTTATCTCCCACATTGTAATTTTCATCTACAGAAGTCTGATTCAGGTTTTATAATCTTCCTTTCCTTTCTTTAACCTTTCACATATACAGAGTACAGTTATTCCATATGTTTTATGGCTGCAAATTTTAAGTTACTTAAAAAATTTGATCCCTTTAGGCCTTCTTTTAAGCTTTATTAAGCAGGACTAGTTCATACAGGAGGACTAATTGTTTCCCACTCTTAAAGGTAAGACCCTCTGTATGTTCTACACCATACCTTGTGAGTCATAAGGATTTCTAGTCTGGCTGTAGTAACTGGCACAAGTCAATAGCCATATGTGACCACTGCACACAGTCATTCCTATTCCTTTCAGGTGGCTCTTACCCCAGTCAGAGATTATTTCTTCACATGTATACACAGATAAGTAGTCTGCTGAATACTCAAAGGGCACCCTCTGAGGTCTCCAGGATTCTCTGATCTGTACTCCATAGTCCTATGAATTCTAATCACTTTGGCATTTCTGGACTTTGTTTTCCCAACACAGGGAGTCTTTCAGGCTCCTTCTGATTTCCTCTTCCCTGCGCTTTAGCTTGGAAATTCTTTCAAGGCATTAAGATGAAGCAATTGTAGGTCTCACCTCATCTGTTTCCCATCTCACAGGGATCACTGTCCTTTATTGCCTGGTAGCCAATGTCTTCAAACCACTGTTTGATTTGTACCGCCTGTAATTCTGGTTTATTCAGGAGAATAAACCATTCTGGTTTCTGGTACCTCAGTTCTGGCTGGAAACAGAAGTCCTCCCTTCACTATATTTTCTATCCCCACAATTCCTAGTGCAGTGCTCATTAAGTGTCTGTTAAATCAGAGAGTTTATGATGTAAGTATCATCAGTATATTTTCAACATCAACAGTATACAAGATTTTACTAAGCATGGACCATTGGAAGCAAATATAGTATTCATCTGCAGAATAAGACCTAAGAGCTAAGAAATGCTTCTACCAGTTAGTGCAATATTCAGATCTCATTAGGTAGGGGAACTTCACAGAAACTGGCAAAGAATATTTCTGCATGCAAGATGAAAAGAAAGCCTTTTGCTTCTCAGAGGAATTTTGGGGGGAAATGAGATGCGTTAGCCTCGCTTTTCCTCCCTGTTTCATGTTAATTGCAGTTATACATCTCCAACAAAAAAGAAGCAGAGCTGAATGAACTTTCTCAGGATCTAGCACACAAGAAGTACAGGAGCAAAATGGGAATAGATTCTATTCAGTTTCTGTACAATATCTTCAGATAAATGAAAGTCAGCCTATAACAAGTACCAGTTCTTTTTAATTCTCTCTCTTCTATCAGCCCCAGCAGGCCTTTCTAACTCTATGTAAGGAGAGTCCCTTCCAGGATGTTAAAATATAAAAGATATGTGAGATTTTATACAAGCTTTATAACCTGAATTAAAATTATGGTTTAATCTTCTAATCTTTCTGGTACTAAGGGTCTTGGGTCAGTATATGTGTTAGTTCTGGCTAAACTCAACTTTATGCTGTGAAGCTTTGATAGGCACCATTTACAAGCTGGGAAATACATCTGGAACCATAAACTGCTTTTTTGGTGTTAATGCATGTAACGTTTATTTAGCTAGACTGTATGGGGGATTTACCTCATATTGCTACAGAAAAAAACATAATGCTAATATTCACAAAGAAATTCCAAGTTTTATTTTTATTTTTACACTGTTACATCTGGCCTCATACTTTGAGGAGGGAAGATATTTTATTGCAACCCTTTTGGTCATGAGCAGAGAAAAGAAGAGGCTGTCTTAGAAAAGGCTGTCTTGGGAGAATGGCCTCTTACCTACGTGTGGCAGGGCAGGGCAAGTTATTACCTACTTTTTTAAGTTAAAATTCCGTGAGCTGCTCAACTTTTACAGGTCTTGGAGTTTGATGTGTCTGAAAGGCTACGGTACCCCAGCATGACTGTCTCAGGGACTGTAGTTAGTCCAACTATACTTCTCTCCTTGTTGGGTTTGCTATTACAGACTCAGCTGGAAGCAGCTTTCTGGTTGGACTGCCCCATCAGACTTTAAGAGGTTTATTTCCTATACCTTCCCTAGGTCATCACAAAAAATCCAGAAGTGCTGTTCAAAAAAAATAGCTGGGAAAATAAAATTGGTCTCTCTTTCTTTGAGTCCATTAAAGGAAGTTTCCATCCTCTGACCTCAGGGACTTCTGAGGGCTGATCATAAAAAATGCTCAAGGAGAATGGTCTCCAAAAGTAGTGATGGAGGGTGGTTATTGGGTCAGGAAAAATTGTTGACAGCTGCTGGGCCTACTTCTCCCTTAGCATTCCAGCTACCACTGCAAAGCCTTCCCCAGCTCATTAAATGTGTAAATATTTACTGAGCACTTTTCAGTGGCAGATACTTTTAGTGCTGGTGGTCATGGCAAAGACTTGGCCCCTGCCTTCACTGAGCTTACAGTCTAAAAGAAGTGATAGTTTAAATAATTAATTGCAGTTATAAAAAATGTCATGAAGGAGAAGTATAGGGTGCTGTGCAGCCTAAAACTGGAGGAGTTAACACTGATAGAGACTGGAGTGAATGAGAGTCACAGTTTCCTGATGATGTGCCTCTTGGACTGAATTTTGCATCCTGAGTAAGGAGTCAGCCATGCGACAAAGAGTGCAGTCTTCCTTCCTTTTTTCCCCCATGGCAACAAAAGTTGCCTGCAAAAGCTGAGTACCCTCACACCTGGAAAGGAGTTCTACAAATGTAAGTACAACGTCCACATATCTGATGTTACTCAGATAAACTCATTACCTGAGTGTAAACCAAAAGCTGGGCTGTAAACTAAGCAAGAGAAGATGGGAACAAAGAGATATATTTATGAATTAGTTATGTGCCCAGCATAAAGGTGGACCTTATATCAGGTTTCTTATTTATGATAGAAAAAATATTATGAAGCAGATAAAACTATCTCCACTGGATCAATGAGGGCAGGTTCCATATTCACGGATAGTAAATAAGTTGATGGTGTTCAAACCCAGATCTCAAGTTTTTTCATGTTGCCTCCCAAGACTCCAAGGGAAATGGGGTATCACATTAGGTCCCAATGTAAATGACTTAGTGAAAACCCATAAAAGAGAATAGTTAAGAATTTATTTTTTGTGTTTCTCTCACTTGACTGAATGTTCACACAGGGGAGGACCACTTCTTCATTTGTTTGCTGCCTTCACCCTGCGTTTTGCACACTGTACGGCAAGAAGGAAACATTCCATAAGTATTTTTGTATGTATGAATGCATGTACAAACAGACAGATAATCTAGAAGTTGGAGGAACTTCTGTAAACAAGAAACTCTAACAGCAGTGCCTGGGTGGCTAAGTGTCCGACTTCGACTCAGGTCATGATCTTGCGGTCCGTGGGTTCGAGCCCTGCATCGGGTTCTGTGCTGGCAGCTCAGAGCCTAGAGCCTGTTCCAGATTCTGTGTCTCCCTCTCTCTCTCTCTGCCCCTCCCCCGCTCATGCTCTGTCTCTCTCTGTCTCAAAAATAAATAAATAAACCAAAAAAAAAAAATTTAAAAAAAAGAAACTCTAACATAAGGCAGAAGATGATAATACTGCTAAGAGAACTTTATCTCTGATGCTATAAGAGTTCAGCAGAAGGAAACATCTCTTCTGCCTGGAGCGATCAGGAAACCCTTCATGGGACCCAGTCTTGAAAATGAGTACAACCTAGGTGAGCACAGATGAGAATAACCATGTGTGACAAAGAAATAGCATGAACAAACATATGAAGACTGGAAATCTAAGGTCATGCATAGAGCACAGCAAGGAATTTAGTGTAATTAGTGTGGCAGAGAGCGTATCTCTGTTAGATGCTCAGATACGCTCAAATATCTGAGCACAACAATTTTCAAACATTTCCCCTGTAACTCCAAATCCTACAGGTGTGATGCATGACTGCTTTCCTGGGCGAGATAAGTCAAGTCCAAGGTACGTGAAATCCAATAACCCTACCTAGGTGACTTAATTCCCTTAATGTCCATGTTATTTCAAAGTTTCTTTCCCTTTATCTCATGGTGTCTCATAACTCATTCTAATGTAAGCGGAGCTGACAGCTAGAGAAATCAGAAGAATCCTCACAGGTCTGGTAGAAAACAAACCAGTGAAAAGAAGGAACAACCGGATGCGCGTGTGTCAAGTGTGGACAGAACTGGGGCACAGGCGCATATGAAGGTGAGAAGGAGACCAAGGGGAGCAGTCCTAGCAAGAGAAGTCTGCAGGGAGGAGGCATCTCTGTGTTGAACACGACGTGTCCACTTCCTTGACAGCTTGAGTCTCTGGGCAGGAAGCAGATTTAAAACAAGTGTATGCAAAAAACTCGGACTCTGCAGGTGGTTACTCTCTTGGCTCCCCAGAAGTCTGGTGGGTTCACCTTCTATTCAGGACTTGTCTTCATTGTGTTCTTCCACTTTCCCCCAGTAACAGAGCATGGCTCCGGGCTGGACTGTCTGGCCCGTGCGGCTGTATGAAGCCAGCAGCACTAACTAGCCCTTCTCTAGGAGCATGCCCTACGTCATACCTGCGTTACAGCATCACCGTCCCTTCCAGCTGAGCAGACACTGGCCTATAAGCAAGGACCTCTCTCTTCCTTTTGTACCGGGACCCTTCCTGACCTTATGCCTGAAACATCAGGCTCTCTCCTGAGCGTCTCCTCATGACATGACGGGTCCTACAGTAAATCTCCTCCTATCTGTCAACATGTACCCTATTGGTTCTGTTTCTCTGTAGAGCCTCGACTAATACACTATCTCGGCCACTGCCGATGAAGTCAGACCCAAAAAAGACAGATTTTAAGGGAGACTCAGGACCCAAACTCAGATGTATCTTAAGACAAAGCCCTTATCCTAGCTACTCCATCCCAACTTGTCAGAGAAGATAAGAGATTGCACCTAATTGTGTGTGTGTGTGTGTGTATGTGTGTGTGTGTTCATGTTCCTTGGTGTTTACGGTTTGGGCAACATCACCCCTGGTCCTCCAGTGTAGTTTTCCAGAGCCAATCCCACCCCAGAGCAAACCTATCATAAGGTTAGTGTTCTGGTTAGGAAGAATGACCCAGAAAGTCATGGTAAGGGTTAGGATAGAAGCAAAGCAAATACTTGTGGCTTGAACAAGAGAGTTTGTTTCTGTCACACGATAGGCTGTGCACAGGCAGACGCAGACCGACACGGAAGCGCCCCAATATCAGGGACTTGGCCTCTACCAGAGACTTGCTATCGTCACCATGCGTTCCACCTCGTGCAAGATGGACTTCTCCAGAGCCCACCTTCATGTCTTCATCCCAGCTAGCGGAAAGGGGGGAAGGAAGCCAAGACACAACTGGTGGCGGCAATATCACTTTTCCTCATGCCCTCTTCATCGTAACCTAGTCAGACGGCCACGCTTAGCGGAAAGGGAAACTGGAAAATGAACGTGCCCAAGGAAACGTGAGAGTTCTATCACCAGAAGACAAGGGGAGTCGGCGGTGGAGATCACTAGCTGTCTACGCCGCAGCCGAGAAAACTAATAAGTATTAAATGTGACCCAGCACGGACGTTTCTCAGAGGTCCAGAAAGGGGTGGCCACTGACCAACTGGGACAGTCCCTTTAGCTCTTGTCTCGTACTGGTTCAGACGCCTCACCATGGGAACCAGATGTTTTACCTCAGAACTCAGTCTTCCATGTTCCTTTATATTATTTAAAACCTTTTAATTTCCTATTAAAATGTCAATCTTATATTTTGTAAATGCCAGGATGGTAATTTAGTCTTGACTGGGGTCATCAGTAATGATTTATTTTTTTTAATGAGAAAAAGTCACTTTCCGGGTTAGATACACAAGTTGATTATGTACATATTTCAGATGAAAGAAGTGTTAGATGTTCATGAGATAACAATTTTTGTCAGATCCCTACTAGTTATAATTAAATACATGTACCCAAAATTTACTTAGTGATACTAGCAATATATGTGATTATATATACACATAACAGTATACATATGCTATATATAATACTTAATTTCATTACAGCGATAACAAATATAAGGTAATAAAAAAAAAACTAGTATAATTCCAGACATAGAAAGTGGGGCTATCACAGTATTGGAAATCAAAGCCTCGCAACATATGTAATTTTTTCTCAGGATATGGGATTCATTATATCTGAAATATGAAACATTGTATTTTATCCTATTTCACATTACTTCAACTAAAGAGGCAAGAATTTTCAAAAAGTGTATTTCATTGGTGAACTCTCCTAAGGAAATTACCATATATGACTCTGATTATAGAAACCTAAGAACCTATTAAGAATAGAGGGGGGGAAAGGTGAAAACCTAAGGAGAATGGCCTGAATCTGTATCTATCCAACAAACCTTTAAAAAATTACATTTTCGGGCGCCTGGGTGGCTCAGTCAGTTAAGTGTCTGGCTTCTGGCTTCGGCTCAGGTCATGATCTCACGGTTTGTGGGTTCGAACCCTGAGTCGGGCTCTGTGCTGACAGCTAGCTCCGAGCCTGGAGCCTGCTTCAGATTCTGCGTCTCCCTCTCTCTCTGACCCTCCCCTGCTCATGCTGTCTCTCTCTGTCCCTCAAAAATAAATTAAAAAAAAAAACATTAAAAAAATTTAAAAAAATTACGTTTTCTAGGGGCATCTGAGTGACTCAGTCAATTAAGCATCTGACTTTTGATTTCAGCTCATGGTTATGGGATCAAGCTCCATTTTGGGCTCTGGGCTAAAGGCTCAGACGATCTTGCTTTGGATTCGGTGTGTGTGTGTGTGTCTTTCTGCCCCTCCCCTACTTGTGCATACACTCCTTCTCTCTCAAAATAAATAAACATGTTTTACAAATTGGAAAAAAACTAACGTTTTCTAAATCAGAGCAGATATGACAAAGTCACAGCATGCAGACGTCCGTGACTTGCCGTGCATTCTCTAGTTCTTTAGCTAGACGTGCATCTAACACTAGCCTGGACGCATGAGGCCCTCAGCCGCCATGTCAGGCATCAGCAATCAAGCACTGCACTATTTCTAGCCAGCCACTTCTAGCCCGTGAGGATTACGATGTAAAATAAGATTGATGTGTCATTTATATTTTCATGTAAGCTCTTAATGTAAACTCCTGCATCAGATACAATAGCAGATATTGGAGTCAGAGAGATCAACTCTCATTTCCCTGAGGAGGAAACTAAGAATAAGGAAAAATATACAGATTGACAAGACCTCAGAGATGAGCACAGGATGGATATTGTGGGATCCGAGAGGGGACCGGAGTGGAGCGTGGAAGAGACACAGGGAAGACGTCATAGAGGAGAAAAGCTTATGCTCAGATACTCAGAATAAACAATTTCTGGCACAAAACTACAAGTCAAGTGTGATGTTGTCTTCTCTGACCCACTCTACACAGTGAACTGGACAGTGAGGGTTATGCATTATTGCCAACACGATGCACCTTCTCTTGAAACTTTGAATGAATCCCTATACCTGAGAAGAACTTTGTGAGGCAAACTATCTTCCTGCATGACTGGAGGCAGAGACTTTCCATAAAGCACTTGATAATGACACCAATTTTGAAACCTATCAAATAAATCATCATTTTGGGGGGAAAAAAGGGTCTCTTAATAGAGTGGAAACAAAACTCAGTGTGACAGGGCTGGATGCTTCCCGGGCCAAGGAAACTGATGAGTTCTTCCCTCTCCTCCCCTCCTCCAGTGACAGGTGGGCTTAAGACTCCAGGATGGAGCTCTGGTCAGGCACCAGCGCAAGAAGAAAGCGGGGTGTATGTGACTACAGTGGCTGCAGTGCAGAGAAACCCCACTGTGGTCCCAGCGCTTCCTGGATGGAGGAGGGGAGTGGAATGGAGGGGGCCAGAAACCTGTCTGATAAATTATAGTGACAGTACGGTTTAAAATATCAAAACTTTCAAATAACAAACTGCAATTTCCTAAGGACACTCTACCAAACAGAAGAGGAAAAAAAACACCAAAAATAGTTGATTATATTCTTCCTTAACATCATCACCCTTCAATCCCCAGTGTGACCCTAGTGGAAGACACTGGGGTCTGGCTCCTGACCTTGGTCAGGTTGCCCAGACTTGCATGAAGAAGCCACTGACTACAGCCGAAGCAGTGAGAGTCCATTAAAATGCGAAAGGCCCTGTGGTGGGATCCATTAACTCACTAGGTTCTATAAACACATTCAGGTGAATGAACTTTTTAGCTATCTTTGTCAGGATAGTAGACACTCGAAGGAAAGGGATGAATTAGGATGGTAGAAATCCAAAGAAAATAAGGACCGAGAGGAAGGATCCTTTGGAGGGAGAGGAGGCGGACCAGAATGGGACATTGAGACGTGGACTCCTTCCCAGGGGATATCATGAGTGTTCTGCTCTCCGAAGCAGGTGAGATTCTGGGAATCAATGAGGTAAAGCGAGGCAAAGCTGAGAGTTTACTAAATGCAGGATTCACTTGATACATCTGGCCTCTAACTGCTAATCTAAGCAGCGTACCAAATCTATGGTACACTAGTCACCAGGAGACGGCCTGGGGAGTGCGAAAGAATGATGGAATCAGAAGTGAGAGACTTGAAATCTCCCATGTCCTCCAATTACCAGCAAGTGAACAAGGAAGTGTCCTCATCTGGCCGGGAATATCCCCATCACATTCTCTCTACCTTCTTAGACTTCTCAGAAGGCTTCACTGGCAGTGCAGAGGAAAACCTCTTTTGTATACTATAAAATGATATGTGGACAAAGGCGTCAATTAATGCTAATCCCATTATCCACTACTGGTACACCTCAGATGCAGGATGGTGGGTGAGCCGAGCAATCTTCCCATATTTCTTTTCAAAAGCAAATTCTGACAATTTGAGATACATTTTTCCTTCTTCGATGGAAGTTAAGGGGGGAAAAAATGAAGAAAAATTTGCCTAAACTCTTAACTCATTTCAAACCCCAGCTTCAAAAGCAGTTAGTCGTTCGGTTTAATAAGCGAGAACACACATCCCACAAAAGGCAGCCCCCTGGAGGGAAAGTTGCTTCAACGCCGTTTCCATGGCTGCTGCTGCAACAATATTTTTCACTGAACTAAGCCTTGCTAATTTTAGCCACGGATTATCTGGAAAGCAAGGAAGAAATACATGAAAGGCAATTTTTACCTGAGCCGCACTGAACCCCAGAGAACTTTTACTAAAAAAAGAGATGCTATTAGAAACAGCAACTACCTAACTCCACTACCTTGGAGACGTTTGCCAAGTGCTCTCCATCAGCCCCCGAACCAAGGAGGGAGGTGCCATCTTCCCGATTCAGGAAGAAACGGAAATGCAGCGGTGACATTATTCGATTCAGATCATTACGGCCTGTAGGAGAAAGCAGAACATCACCCCAGTCCCCTTGGTTCACAGCCCGGCTTCTGGTCCCAGGTCCTTCCATTAAAGGAACGGTATTTGCTTTGAGGGCTAAGCTATGCTGGATGCTGGTTGAGTAAGCTGTCTCAACATGAGACCTGAAATAAAGATCTGCCTCAGAGGAACAAGAATTAATATCGATAATATGGTTACTTGGATTTTGAACAGTTCATTAAAGTGAAAGGAGCAATACACAGACATTGCCCCATTCATGAAGAGGCAGATGCTGCTTTAAGAAGTGACCTTAAACTCTCGACAAAGAGGTCACAGAGAGGCACATACATTCCTTATGATCTCAGCTGCTGCATCGCCCACAAGCAACAAATCCTCCAGGCAACAGTGGATTGTTCAAACTGCGTGTGAAGTTGTCCAGATCCTGACACGGGATACAGAGGTAATCCTCACGGGATCTCTGAATGAGGAGGAAATGAGCCCGTGTGAACAGGGGCTAGATGGCCAGGTCGGGCCCCCATGCTTACTGACTTGCTGCTTTGGCAAATCCTGGTGGGTCCGGGTCCCAGGTCCCCAACCCCCACTCCCGCCCCCGCCCCAGGCTGTCTCCCGGGGGTGGGTGGCTCAGGTGGCTTCAACCTGATGGTGGATGCAGTTACAGACGGTCTTCCACAAATTTCAGAAAGCTCTGTTTTCCTTTCCTTTTCTCACTCCTCCTTTCAGACTCTCATTTGTACTAAGGTATAGAAAACTAATATAAGCAGCATTATCCTGTAGGAAATTTGTTTTTCTCCCTAATCTAAGCCAGAGGCTAAAGAGAGTTATTGGCAACCCTACCAGCGGGGGAAGAGAACCTTTTGGAAAAGTCTTCTGAGGCACAGACTGATTTCTGTCCCGGGAAAGCTGGCAGGCTACTGAGGGGCAGTCACAAGCTGTCTTTCCCCAGGGATTTCTCATAATCCGAGGAAATTCTGATCCAGGAGTCCTACGGGTTCCATGAGATCACTCAGGAGCCGAATGATCCTCCCGGCAGGAAGCCTGGGGGGTCCCCGGATGTATCGCCCCTGCTGCCCGGGGCCCTCAGTGGATTGATTCCCACCACGGGAGGGCTTCCCAAGCTGCCCTCTTGTCCCCAGGGCGCCACGTGATTCACAGATGGGGCTCACATATCCAGCCTAGAGTGCGGTGGAGTCCAGGAAAAACTTCTTCCTGAAGGAAATAATACTGAACAGGGTCCTACAGAATGAACAAGGTCAGTCCGAGGAAGAGGACGGACAAAGCATTCCAGGGAAGAGAACCATCGAAAAGAAGGATGTGAGAGAACACTATTAGCCATAACAAAGAATGAAACCCTGCCATGCGCGATAACACGGGTGGAACTTGAGAGCATTACACGAAGTGAAACAGTCAGAGAAAGACAAATACCGTATCATCTCACTTACAGGTGGAATTAAACAAAAACAACCACGCTCATAGATACGGGGATCAGAATGGCTGTTGCCTGAGGTGAGGGGTGGGCAAAATGAATGAAGGGGTCAAAAGTTACAAACTTCTAGTTAAAAACCAAGTCAGTCAGGGGATGAAACGTACGGCGTGGTGACTAGAGTTAACAATCCCATAGTGGGTGTGCAAGAGAGCAAATTGTCAAAGTTCTCAACACAAGAAAAAAGTGTTGGTAAGGACGTGTGCTGAGATTTATTGCGGCGATCGGCTTGCAATGTACACATACACCGAACTGCCACGGGATATGCCTGTAACTGATACAACGTTACGTGTCAATCCAACTGTAATTTTAAAACCGGGCATGGAAACTAGCATGGTTCCCATCACACCTGGGGGGTGCCGAGAGGGTGTCCTGCGCAGCACCAGCCGGTCGCACAGCACACGGCGCGCCTTGCGGAGGACCCGGGTGAGCACCTGGAGGTCTCGGGGCCACGGGGAGCTGCGAGCAGGGGGAAAGCACGCCTTTTCTCACGTGAGGGAGACAGACCTCGCCACGGCGCGGAGGGTGGATGTGAGAAAGCAAAACTGGGAACGAGTCCCCCTTGTAGACAACTTCTCTTTGTGTCTCAGCACCTCCTTTACTGTCTTTTTATCGATTAAGCTTTTGTCAAATTAACACATATGCGACTTTTTAAAATGTTTGTATTTATTCAAGAGAGAGAGCACGAGTGGGAGAAGGGGCAGAGAGGGAGGGAGAGAGAGAGAATGCCAAACAGCTTCCACACTACCAGTGCAGAGCCCGACACGGGGCCTGATCCAGTGAACTGTGAGATCATGACCTGAGCCGACATCAAGAGCAGGCCCTTAGCCAAACGAGCCACCCAGGTGCCCTACACATATGGAGCTTTTTAAATTAAATGGACAAACTACTATTATAATATGCTAGTGAATTAGAGGTACCTGGATGGCTCAGTCTGTTAAGTATCCAGCTTTGGCTCCAGTCATGATCTCATGGTTCCTGAGTTTGAGCCCCGGGTGGGGCCCTGTACTGTGACATCTCAGAGCCTGGACCTGCTTTGGATTCTGTGTCTCCCTTTCTCTTTGCCCCTTCCCCATTCACACTCTGTTACTCTCTCTCTCAAAAATAAACATAAAAATTTTAAAATAATTATATGCTAGTGAATTCAAAAAGAGGGTAGGGGCACCTGGGTGGCTCAGTTGGTAAAGTGTCTGATTTCAGCTCAGGTCAATATCTCATGGCTGGTGAGTTTGAGCCCTGAGTGGGGTTCTGTGCTGACAGCTCAGTCCCTGGAGGCTGCTTTGGATTCTGTGTCTCCTTCTCTCTCTCTGCCCCTCCCCCATGCTCTCCAACCACCTCAAAAATAAACATTAAAAATTTTTTTAAAAAGTTAAAAACTGCAAGTGATTTTAATTTTAACATTGTAGACAAAGAAAAGTTACTGGAAGGAAATGTATCAAACTTTAATCAGAAGCTAAGCATTTATCTTAAGAAAATAGTCAAGGCTGGAAAAAGTGGACTATGTTTAAGAATGTTCACTTTTATTTATAAATGAAAAGAAACAGAAGCAAATTAGTACTTATTAATAAGGGAAGGTCAAGAAAATTGTCATAAATCTAAAATATATATATAAATATTTTATCATAGATTAATAATGTGATGTGTCAGGCTCTGTGCTGTAAACGCAGAGCCTGGAGCCTGTTTCAGATTCTGTCTGTCTCTTTCTCTGTCCCTCCTCCACCCCTATTCTCTCTCTCCAAAAATTTTTTTTCATTTAAAAAATAATAAAGTGATGCAATAAATATAAGCAAATACAAAAGGATGCTTCCAAAGAACTATAGAACATGATCCCCAATTTGTCTGTTTATATACACGTGAGTGTATACCTGTGTATTTTAGTAGGAAACGTTTATATATTATTGTAATTAAGAAAAATGTATTGTTGTAATTAAGAACAAAAGCAAGCTCAAGAGTCATGTACAGTAGCTCAGTACCACTGGGCATATTTCTTAACCCTTCTGTGCCTCAGTTTCTTCATTTGTAAAATGAGGACAGCAACAGTTCCTTCTTCAAAGTGTTATTATGAGGATTAAATAAATCGATATGTAAAAGTATGTGAGTGGTACCTAGCATATTTATGTTAGGAATTATTATTAGTTATGCAAGAAAAATACTAGAAAAAATGCTTGCTAAAATATTTTCAACATCCAATCCCTAGGCTATTGGTTTTGAGTGATTTGTATACGTTTTGTGTTACAAATATTCCATAGAAGTCATGTGTTACTTAAATATTGAGGGGGTGCCCTGGGTGACTCAGTTGTTAAGCATCCGACTTGGGCTCATGTCATGACCTCGCAGTTCATGAGTTCGAGCCCACATCCGGCTCTGTGCTGACAGCTTGGAGCCTGGAGCCAGCTTCAGATTCTGTGTCTCCTTCTCTATCTGTCCTTCCCTCACTCACACTCTGTCTCTCTCTCTCTCAAAAATAAACATTAAATTTTTTTTAATATTGAGTAATTAAAAATTACTCCAAAAAATGGTGTTGTCCCAAGGGCCAATGCACCTGATCCTGAACTTGGATCATTTAATAAGACTACTAAACTAGGAACGTAGGGGCTAGTGCCACCTCTAAGATGCTCCATGAGCGTGAACTTGGGCTGCCCACAAAACCGCTCTGAGTCTCAGCTCTCCTCCCCATTGGATATGAATAACTATCTCTTCTAACTCACAGCATCGCTGGCAGACACAAGGTAATGCGTGTGCAAGTTCACTGTTGAGCTATAAAACCCAGTACACACGCAAGGATTTCTTAATAAAGCAATTCCCTGACTGGCTCTATTTCTCGTTTCTCCACCTGCAAATTGCAAATCTCAATGCAGAGGACTGTGCCTGTTGGTTAGGTAATCACTGTAGAGCTTGCAGCCTTTGAGAAGCAGGAGCTGCTTAGGATGCAGGATAATTTTGCAGATCAGCAGCCCTGATTGCTCAGGGAAAGTCTGTGCTGTCCGGGGGTATCCATGCCATTTGCTTCCCTGCTTCTATTTCGTGTCGTCAGCTTTTGCTCATTTTATTACTTATTAGCAATGGGCTGTGAGGTAAGGAAGAAAATATAAAGGGGGGGAAGGCATACTAGCATCTATCCTAAAATAATGCAACTGCTTGGTGAAAAGAGCATCTGCAAGGAAAGAGGCTGGAATTTTCTGGGTTTTTAGAAGGAGACCCGGCTAACCTATGACTTCTACTACCTCCTTGATATAAAACCTTGGCAAAGCACATGTGCCCTTCCTGCACGTTCAGAGATGTGTCTTGCAGCTTAAGGCTCAAGAAACTCACGAGTGTTAAGAACGGGGCCTGCCTTTTCCCATTTGGTTCTACTCCTCATCGCTATGCTACAGGGAGAAAAGTCTGCTCCCGGAAGTGTGAAAACACCCACAGCGCATGCCCGCATTCCTGTATGTCTCACACCTGCCGTCTCATGAGCCTGGTCTGCATCCCATAACCCACCTTCCAGGACAGAAGGCTCTTCCCATAAGCGACTCTGGTCTTGCGTCTCCAAGGGTAGACTAATATTTTCCATCTCAAGGTGGAGACGAAAAAGGCCCATTCTCCATGCTTATTTCTCCCGGCAGGCATGGAGCATGAGGTACTTCAGATAGGCTCAACCGTACAGAAATTTGGGAGATTTGGGGCACAAAACCCAACCAAATCCATAACCAGTTAATGACCTTAGGGAGAGAAAGGTTTGCGTCAAGAAACATAAGGATGTGGTGTCACAGTCCTATAACATGACAGTCTAGGCTATATTATTAGGTCTCTAGTTCTAAGCAACAAAAAGGATGCTCATATTGGCTTAAGGAGAATACGGGCTCCTGGAAGGGATGGCAGAGAACCAGCAGATGCTAGAGGCTCCTACCCCTTCAGGACGTCCTCCCCATTCACATCTCCTTTATAGACTCCTTTCTCTTAGAGGGTTGGCCGTCCTTGGAAGGCATGGCAGCGAGCATCACCAGATGTTTATCTGTAAGCCCCATAAGCAGGAAAGAGGGCTTTCACCTCTCCAAAGATGGAGGGTAATTCTTTTTTTGGAGAGGCATCTGTGGAACGACTGCGGGCCTCAGAGAATAGTGACCATAACACGTGGCCTATTTTTCTCATGATTCTCCTAATGTATATGTAACACAGGTGTGTGGCATTTATGTAAAGAAATATGCCTGAATGATTAGATTACAAAAATTTAGCAGGACAGCAGGAGGAGAGACGTTAGCCTCACTTGCTGGCCATGAGGGGCTCGGGAGAGTTTTGAGGGTGAGATGCAGAATTCTCTGTCCCTCCAGGTTCCTAGTGATGGAGGAATGACATCATTCCAGAAACATGTTGAAGTCCTATCTGATGATCAGCTATACTTGTTTCATCGGTGCATTTTAAATTTTAAATTAACCATTTTAGAAAAGCACGGTGTCCTCATCCACTAGAAAAGGGCTTTCTGGTGTTTTCCAACCACAGTAACGGCCCAGGAGCTGCAGGGCTGGCATGAAGGGGCAGCTGACAGGAAAAAGGTGTGTGCCCAGAGCCAGGGACACCGGAGCTCAAGCTTTCCTTCTTCTGCTCACTGACTATACGGCTTTGGACAAATTATGAACCTCTCCGGGACATTTTCCACATGTGAACATGGAGATAATAAAATCTTCTGTTCGGATGTGAAGGGACTAAAAATCCTAGATCTTATGAACGTCCAAGCCAACGCTTTGGGCTGCTGGACCATGGCTACTGAGTCCACAGAGTCCCAAGGGCAATCAGGGAGAAGTTAAAGTCCAAAGTCTGACGCCACTTTGTACAAAACCCATAAAATGCACAAACCCAACAAAATGGAAAAACCCCAGGCCAAGAGATATGTCTAGTCACACCGAGATTAGTCAGAGTTCTTCTCCCACGGAGAAATGAGAGACAGAAGAAAGGACTTCTTTTACTTTCTGAGGATTCTGAGAGATGTAAAGTTCTTGTTTTATGGGCTGAGGCAGAAAGGCAAGAAGAACTACATAGCACTTTGCCCTGCTTATGGCTTTCAGAGTGGGGATGAGGATTAGATTATATAATCGCATCCATTTTATAAAGACCCAGGCACTCTGGTAATGCAGAAATCCTGAAAAGCATTCTAACTGCAGCAAACACAGAATGATCATCCTTGTCTGCTGGCTGCCGCCGTCATCTGACTCACTCTCATCTAGCAGTGATGCACCTGCCCTCCTCGTGGCCGCACTTCACCTTGAAAGTTGAACGGGGGTAAAGGAAATACAGAGAAGGGCAGGGGAGTGAGAAGAATGGAAAAGACTTCAGCCTGGCTTCTTTCCAGTTCATTCCTTAATCTCCTGTGTGGATGCTCATGGTTGGGACGGAAAAAAAGGCAGTGAAAGCCATTGCTACACCTCAATCTTAAATCTTCTATTAGAAAAGCTTTCAGAAGAAAAAAAAAAAAAAAGAAAGACTTAAATAAAATCCTTTTCAAGAAGACTTGCCCTGAAACTTGACAACGGAACTGAAGGCGGGTAATATACCGGGGCTACAGTAAGAATCCACAGATCCAAATGTGTTCATTTTATCTTCTGGTGTCTTATATTCAGATAAATGGTTTGGGGAATATATTTGCAAAATCTCATGGGGGAAAAAAAAACATTCTATCCTAATGCACACCCCAATCAGGGTAATCCAACTCACTCTGTTTTTCCCTCAAGGGAGAAGGACCTCGCATTCCAGTTTTAAGATGAAAACAAGAGCAAAATACTTAAAGAACAAAAGTGCGATTGCATTTCTGAAAAACAAAAACAAAACCTCAAAGATAATGGAGACTAACCAATACCCCAAATCCAAGCTGATTTTAAGAACTAATCAACATAAGATAATGCAAGGAGCTTCAGCGGAGAACATCACAAACTAATAGGATTTGAAATGTAAATACCAGAATTTTGTATATTGCTTGACTTGTTTGTTTTTTAGTGGGAACAAAAGGTGCAGCTTCTAACTGATTCCATATCCCTAACGCATTTGTGCAGTGCCTACCGCAGCCCAGGTACTGTGGGGAGCACCGAGGATGCGATGCTCTGTCTCTTTGTTAAGTTCTGCTGCAGCTAGAGAGGGAGTGGCAATCAGCAGGAATCTGAAAATGCCCTAGCACAAAGGGCCAGATTGTACATCCGGGTCTCGCACGTGCCCCTAAGAGTCGGTGTCACTCGGAAAAGGAAGGCAGTAGTTATCTAAGCAATAACAAAGCAACAACGACAAATGGGGGAGGGGAAATGCTACACAAGAGCCCCACAGGACCGATGGCCTCCCGAGTTGATGTCAGCCTCGAATTAACTTAGTTCTTATGCAGAACAAGTGCAAATTTGGAATTTGTAAAAGAAAGTAGAAATCATTGTTTTTGATGTGTTCCTATACATACAAAGGAATATTATTTGGCCCTAAAAAAGGATATCCTACCGATTGAAACAAATGGATGAAGCTGGAAGGCATTATGCCAGGTGAATAATTTAGTCACAGAGGGTAAATACCGCATAATTGCAGTTATATGAGGTATACAAAATAGTCAAAGTCATAAAAGCAGAGACCAGAATGGAGGCTACCAGAGATTGGGGGGGCGGGGGGGGGTGAGGCACTGCTCAGTGAGCATTAATGTTTCTGTTATTCAAGAAGAATAAATTCTAAAGAAATACTGTGTAACATAATATCTACTGTTGATTTGGTATTGTGTACTTTAAAAAAATGTTAAGGGGGCTCCTGGTGGCTCAGTCGGTTGAGCATCTGACTTCAGCTCTGGTCTTGATCTCACGGTTCATGAGTTTGAGCCCCACATCGGGCTCACTGCTGTCAGCAATAGCCTGCTTGGAATCCTCTGTCCCCGCTCTCTCTGTTCCCCACCCCCTGCCCCTGCTCACACTCTCTCTCAAAAATAAACAAACACTTTAAAAAATGTTGAGATGACCGATTTCATGTTAAATGTTGTTCACACACACACACACACACACACGAAAATGTTTAGAGTGATGGACATGCTCAGTACCTTGATGTGGTAATGGTGTCATGAGTGTACGCACGTGATCAAATTCATCCAGATGTGAATACTAAACGTACGCACATTTTTGTGTATCAGCTCTATCCCAGTAACTCTAAACAAACAAATAAAAAAAAGTCCTAGAAAAAAAGATTAATTTTGTCCTGGAAAAAGGGTGAGTTCCAAATGGTAAAGAGTTCACTAAGACATTGAAGGGTGGTTACAGATGGTGCTCACCTGTTGTTTTTTTTAACATTATATCTTATTTTTTGAGAGACACAGAGACAGAGCACAAGCAGGGGAGGGGCAGAGAGAGAGGAAGACACAGAATCCGTAGCAGGCGCCAGGCTTTGGGCTGTCCGCACAGAGCCCGATGTGGGGCTCGGACTCACAAACCGTGAGATAATGACTTGAGCTGAAGTCAGATGCTCAACAGACTGAGCCGCCCAGACACCCCGGTGCCCACCTGTTCTAATGCTCTCAGGTGAGGCAGGTCTGTTCAAGACCCCCAGGCTATTGTCTCCCCCTCAGTGTGTTTCTGGATTTCTCTTTCCCTTCACTGTGTCCTTGCCTCTGTGGATCACCCTGTGTGGTGTCCGTAGTCCTTTTCCCCATGTAGGATCCCTCTGTGTGTCATAGAGAGAGATGTGCAGAGACAGAGAGGTACACACACACATGCATATACTTGTATACATAGTCATTGTCTCTCCTGTACTCTGTTGTGCTTTCATTTTCTGTGATACAGAACCGAAACATGTGTTTTGTACTTCTTGAATAGTAAAGTTTCCTGGCATGTTTCTTGAATTGTTCTGAAATTTTTTTAATGAAGTGAAGTTGTTTAAATCTCTCTGTAATTAAAAAACAGTGGCAAAGTAGAGTCGTCACCTGTCTGTGCACATACGTGTGTGTGTGTGTGTGTGTGTGTGTGTGAGATGAAGGGAGAGGAATGAGAAGTTAGAGCAAAGGCCTAGAGGAGAAAACGCATTCCTCATGCCTGTTAAAGAAGCAGTTAAGTCTTACCCCCTCACTCCAGCTCCAAGCAAAGAATCACAAAGCGAAGAAAGCACATTATAGTTACCATACTACACAGTGTAGCATCTAACCGACACGTGATATTAACTCTTTCTTCCTAAAAGTTGGTTCTCATGTGTTGATGCTTTTTCTCCAGAAAGACAAAAAAAACAAAAAAAATCCTTCTGTCAGCTTTCTAAGCTCTCTAGGAGTTAACAGGTTTTCTGAGATATTCATCAAAAAAATTAATTAGCAAATAGTGTGTATTTATAGAAGATGTGGCTGGATTCTTGAAAGTTCACTTGCTCGTCTTTCAATATTTAAAAATAAACATAAGGCTGACTGGAAGAGTATGGACATAGATTATCAGTAAGAGTATTTTTTTCCCTGTAGCTATTGGAAGTACTTATTATAAAGCTTTAGTGAAATATAACTTTGGCTGCATTTTAATTAGACGTCGATGTTTTCTTCCTGAGGATGGCATCTGGACAACAATCTGGCTTCATTTCCCACAATAAAATGCCTTTTGTGGGACTGATGTTTCAAAACACACCTCACAGTCATTAGAAAGAAGAGCGAAGTTATCAGCACCCAACGTTGCCTGTGGCCATCAAATGGGAGTTATTCTGAGTAGAACTATCTATATCAACTATCAAGGTGAGACTGTATCTCTGTGGCACGAATAAAGCTTTTCTGGCCCATCTTAACCTTCGATGGTAATTGACACAACTGGACGGGATGTCAGAATCCTGAGTTTGGTTGCAAACAGAATGTACCAGCCCGGGGGCGGAGGGCAGGACAAGGTGTCCATACCTCCACACAGCAGGCCACTTCCCTGTCCAAAAGCATTCAAGACTTTCCCATTGCTGAGAGGAAAGAGAACAAACTTTCTACCTTGTCATCTGGGTCCTAACCAGCCTCTTTTCTCACCCCTCATTCTCTCAAGCTGTTGTTCAACTGCTCAGATGGGCCATCTTCCCTTTCTCTTATTCATTGGTCTTCAACTAATCTAATTTTTCTGCCTGATATGATGTCTCCTTACTCCTTTCACCCATTGTCTGGCTTAACCTTCCAGTGCTGGTTGACATGTCCCTACCTCTAGACCGTCCCCTCTTACACCCAACCTTCATGTCAGCTGTCCCCAACAAACACTTCCAGAGCACCCAGCATTTCCCCCATCACAGTGCCTGTCTCCTTGTCTGCATGGCCCACTGGATGAAAAGCACTGAGGAGATGTTGTCCTCAGTCTTATACACCATTGTATCCAAAGTACCCATGGTAGGTTCTCAATATTTTCTCAAACGCACAATTTCAGACTATGTGAGGTGGCATCAGTATCAGTGAGTTAGGGAGGGGGATATGGAGGGCAGAGTAATGGAGAAGACTGAGCAGAGAGGTATGGCCCACACATAGTTTACAGCAGGCATAGATATAATAGTGCCAGCTCAGGGCTGCAGGTGGTGCCCTTGCGATTAGCAAAGTCAAGTCTGCATCCAGGGATCTGGCTTTGAATTTCAAATACCATTCAGAACCCCGACTCCTGTGTTTAGGAAAATTTTCCAGTGCAAGGGAGAAGTCCAGTCCCAAAGAAACCTGTATGGGTCCAGATACTAAGGTACAGACCCAATTACTGGAATCGGCATATAAAATAAATGTCTGGGCTTCAGCAACAGGTGAGAACACATCTCTTTGGCCTGAAGTACAAGGTCAGAGTGGGACCAGAGCAAGATGACAGATAAGAGAACCCAGAAGTCTTTGGATTTCCTAAAACTCAGGAAAATAATTGGTTCTAGAGCCTGGAGAAAAGCTAGACCTGCAGAGGGTCAAGGGCTCCTAAAATAATAACCTGAGGGAAGTGAAGATGAGGACCAAGAAAACCAAATGCTTCTCAAAGTGACTTGACTGACTGGGCTGCATCTAACAGTTACTTTGCATAGACAGTCACTGGGCCCTTGTTCCGTACAGAACTTGTTTGTGTGACTTGTCCTGCATTTCTGCCGCAAGCTGCACACACACAATCATGGGGGGCTTAGTCGGCTTGTGATCTGTATCTGGACTCGGGACCAGAATTGGTCCTTATGTTCCTGATGCCAAGAGGGATTCACATGCCTCACCTCCTTGAGCCAGACCAGACCGGCCCCCTGGAATGGATGAGGGAGGGAAGAGAAATATGCAGACTCCCAGGCCCCTAAGACTGTGATATATGGTAAGAGAAACACAGAGAAAAACCGGCTTGCTCAGGAGTGCACTTACGCAAACTTCGTGACTCACCACAGACCATGCTTGGGTAGTCTATCTATCCAAGCACAGAGAGACGCTGGCCATACCAGCAAAGTTCCTAAAACACCAGATGATTGATCTGTGCCTTGTCCCTCTCTGCCTGGGATCGCACCCCCCTTTGTCCCGTTTCCAATGGCCAATGGCTGCCCATCCTTCAAAACCATCTCAGGTATCATTCCTCTGGGAACCCTTTCTTGACATTAAGAATTCCCTGCTTCTTTCCTACCCAGTTAATTTTGTTTGCTTGTTTCTAGTGTTGCCCTGGAGGGAAGAGTTGGTTGGAAGTCTCACCTGAGGGGCGAATACTCTACCCAGGACCCTCAGTCAGTTCTCTGGGCTGTTCCCTGAGTGGGGGGGGGGTCTCAGACAGAAGGATGGATGTTGTGAGTACATGATTTGATATATTAACCCTCCTCTGTTCTTCTCGGTACTTCTGTCCCCTTTATGTTTCCTCTAATTGTTTAATTCTGTATATGCCCTTTCCCTTGTAATTAACAACACCCTCCTCCAGGAAACAGAAGGCATGGTTATCATGAGTTATTATTATTCAGAACAGCAATCCGATGGGATGCTGGGTGTGGGGGCAGTCAAGGCCACAGCAGATTCCCAGATCTTCAGTGTGTCCTGCATTTACTGTTCCTTCAGAGGGTGTTCCACTTACCCTGAAGACCAAGTTAGTTGTAGAGAACTTGTGCCCTCCTCAGGCCAGCAGCTTGGTGCCTTGGCCAAATAACATTCTTTAATGTATATTCCGTATCTGCTTTGGTCATCTGAATCATCACCCTGTTACGGGAGCTACTCCATGGTCTAAGGATTTCAGTGGAGGAGAACCTGTTCCTGATATTTTCCTGGGTGCCATTCTGACATCTACCATTTCTACCAAGTTTCCAAGTCATAGCCTCTGTTACAAAGCTCCCTGGAGAAGCTGAGAAAGAATCATTTTAAGTTGGGTCAACTAGAAAGAAATCACAGTCTTCAGACAAAATAGACCCTCCAACCAAATATGGAGTCAGACATTCCATAGGATTGGGAAATTCATCAGAACAACCTTAGAGAGCTTCGTCCGGAAATCAACACTTCTTAACAATGGAATTAAGTCCTAGACCTGCATCCAACTCAAACCTCATAAATTCTTCCTTAATGCTGACATGCTTTCCTTTCAACATAAAGGAAAGGGAGAGGACGCAACAATGGTGAACACCAGTGCATTCTGAGGGACCCAGGGAGTGAACGGGTTACTTGATTTAAGAATCAAAAAAAAAAAAAAAGTTCTGCTAGTGGTTCAACAATTGAACTGAAAGCCACAGCTTTTGTATGTTGAATATTGATGCTGTCTCTTTACCAGCAGCTGTGAAAAGAGGCAGATGTTTTTTTTCTTTTTTTAAAGGAAGCAAGAAAAGGCTATACAGAGAAAGGGGTCAGGGAATCTTTTTGGTTTTGTTTTGCTTCCTAACATGGCTCATCATTCTACTGAGGTCTGTTCACATAGCTCCTCATTTCAATAAACCCTGAGCTTTTTCAGGTCTGCATTTAATTCACCTCTTTACCGTGTGTGTAGCCTAGAGAGAAGACATCCAATAAACATTTTTTGAACAAGTGAACATATGAATGAGTGTGTAAATGAAAATTTCCTTGGAAGCACTGTGTCAGGAAGCTATTCTTCCTCTTCCTAAACCAGGAGGAGGAGCTAAATCAGCCTTCCGGGCATGCCGGAAGCAACACTATGGAAGAAACAGGTCCAAGAGGTACATGGGTCTGTGTAAGTTAGAGAAACAGTGAGAGGGGCTGGGAGACTGTGACCGAGGACTGGTCTCCATGACACCTTCCCAAATGCCCTCCTCCTTCTCCTTACACCCTCCTGCACATATTCTAGCACTTGAAGAGGGGCATGGTGTGGCAAGAGATAACCACGCAACTTGCTGGGACTGAGCGTGCCCGTTCTGCCCAGCACCGTGCTTTATGTACTGAGTCATCTAATCCTCCAGCACTGAAGAGACACGGGTGTTAATGCTCTCACCTTTGGGCAGACACAGGAAGCCGGGGTACAGAAAGGCAGGGTGACTAGCCCAGAGCTGCACAGCTGGCCAGTGAGGATTCCGTTCCACAGTCTCCACCCTTAGCCACAGAGAAACGTGGCTGTTGTCACCATGTTGGCTCATCCCAGAATCGGGACTTCATCACTTTGTGGCCAGAGGGGAGAGAAGCATGTTCTGAACAGATGCCACTTCAGAAAACTAATTCCAATTGTTCCAGTGCCTCCTCCCCGTAGTCTGAAGCACGCAAGGTCAAGTGCATGGGGCAGGGGCAGGGCAAATGAGAGCCTGGCGGTGATCTGGGAGCATTTTCCAGCCAGCAGGCACTGGATTAACAGGCTTGACAAGGCGTGGGAGCCGAGCCGGGGAAGGCGAAGAGCCTGCAGGCTACCGGGGTCTCTGCTCCTCCGCCTTCCTCATCTGTGGGTTGGCCCCAGCCTCCTCACGGGCAGCATCCCCTCCCCTGGGGCCCTCCCACTTGTCACAAGGTCTCTGTCCGCGGCCGTAATGAGCAGTTCGCTCTAATCCATGAATAGAAATTGGAATTTAATTCATTTTAGTGGCATTTTGAGAAGAGAGATGCTTAAATAAGCTATTTGGTGCCCTCCGCATTACCACTGAAGGTTAATCGCTATCCAATATGCATACTTGAGCTCCAAACTATGTTCTTGAGAAAATGGAATAATTAAACCACAAGTGGCAATTACTTGCATTTTAGTAGGCTTCTTGCTGTAGCAACATGACTTAGTAACGTCTTTTTTAAGTTGGCATCCAGCTCTCAAATTTCCATTTCCAAATGGGTGTGCTATCTATTAATTTCTGATCATTTCGCCCAGGATTGAAAACGGAACGAGGTCATGATCTGACCGAATAATCTAACGTTGGCATTTTGTACTGTGCCTCATTCTCCCCAGAAACCTCTTTACTTCAGAAATCTGCCTCCATCTGAAGATATTCTAAACATTAAAACACTGCCTCATTAGAGATTTTTCTGAGTTTATTTTAGAAACGTGGCCCTGGTACATCCACGGAGAGGGCGCGTCCCACAGCCGCCTCAAGCTCCATTTTTACTTCTTTATGGACAGGGGGAGGTGCTCGGAAAATACACTAAACGTTATGGAGAGTATGACTATCATTTTAAAAATGTAATTCTAGGGGCACCTGGGTGGCTCAGTAGGTTAAGCATCAGACTCTAGATTTCAGCTCAGGTCACGTCATGATCCCACGGTTGGTGAGTTCGAGCCCTGCATGGGGCTCTGTGCTGGCAGCGTGAAGCCTGCTTGGGATTTTCTCTCTCCCTCTCTCTCTGGCCCTTCCCTGCTTGATCTCTCTCTCTCTCTCTTTTCTCTCTCCCCCCCACCTCTCTCCCTCTATCTCAGTAAATAAAAAAAAGAATATATACATATATAAAATTCTATATATGCACAGATCTACACATACGACATACAAAAATATGTAGAAAGAAGTATGCCAGATCGCTCTAGATGGTGAGTTTTGGATTATTTTAATTTCCTTTTTACTTATTACTTTCATGCTTTAGTGTGTATATTAATATTTTATAAAATATTTTATATTCTAAGAAAAAAGTATCTTACTTTAAACCCAAACTCAGATAAAGCTAAAATGCTTCTTGGGATGCCCTGGATGGCTCAGTGGGTTAAGCATCTGACTTTGGCTCAAGTCATGATCTCACGGTTCGTGGGTTTGAGCCCCACGTCGGGCTCTGTGCTAACAGCTCAGAGCCTGCCTGGAGCCTGCTTCAGATTCTGTGTCTCCCTCTCTCCCTGCCCCTCCCCGCCTCAAGCTCTGTCTCTCTCTGTCTCAAAAATAAAAAAACATTTAAAAAAAAAGGCTAAAATACTTCTTAAATGTCTTACCATTGCAACCCCCTCCTCAGAGATTGATGCTGTTACTGATTTTCATGAACGGCAGGGTTTCTCTATTGTTCCACTGTGGTCATTTTGAGCAGGATAACGGTTTTTGGGGAGTGAGGGTGCACTCTTCTGTGTATGGTGGGATTTTCTATAACATCCTGGGTCTCTGTTCACTAGATTCCCATAGCATTGTACCCACCTCCTGGTTATGACAACCAAAATTGTCTCTGTACGTTACCAAATGTCCTCTGGGACACAAAATCACCCCCTACTTGAGAACACTGGTTAATAGCCTCTTAGGTGTCTTTTTCTGTGCATTGACACACATGTATATTCCTATAGAAATCTATCACTTACGGCCACCTGGCTGACTCAGTCTGTTAAGCATCCGGCTTCGGCTCAGGTCATGATCTCATAGTTCGTGGGTTCGAGCCCCACATCGGGCTCTGTGCTGACAGCTAGCTCAGAGCCTGGAGCCTGTCTTCAGATTCTGTGTCTCCCTCTCTCTCTCTGACCCTCCCCTGCTCATGCTGTCTCTCTCTCTCTCTCTCTCTCTCTAAAATAAATAAAGACAGTAAAAAAAATAAAAAAAAAAAGAAATGTATCATTTAAAAGCAGCATTATTTTGTACATTTCTACTACTCGCTTTTCTAAGAATTCCATGTTATGTCTTAGGCGCCTCAGTGGCCAGTACATATAGATCTCGTGTATTACATCAATAATCAGAAAACTAACGGAACATAATTAGGACTTAACGAAGAAACATGCGATCACCATCCAGACAAAGACCTCTGGGAAACCACCACTCAACATATCTGTATAGTGCAAAGGTCACTCTGGGGCACGTTCCTTCCTCTGATGTAAGGAAGGGCCCCCGGAAAGCCGCTGTCACTAAGAACCAAATTAAAGGAAAAGAATGAAATTACAGGATGCCCAGTCTAGGCAGAATGTGGGGGCGGGGAGGGGAAGACGTGACCCTTGGATTCCAGGGGAATAAGCAGCGTGGCCCATCCCCCTAATAAAACTGCCAAAGGACCGCCCCTCGACTTGCATTAATGTCTTCTCACCAGTTTCTCTGAGGCAATGCCAGCCAATTCCTTTGTCCAGTTTTTTCCAGCTAAATCTACCACTAAAACTCTCTTTTTTTGAGGAATATAGAGGTTCTAGGACCCACATTAAGACAAGAGTTAACCTCTGAATTCACAATCAGAACTTTAAAGCAGACTTTAGGGTAACTCCTGTCCCCTAAAGTCTAATTTCAACCTCAAGAAACAGCATTCACGCTCCACAGAAGCTCTGAACCCTGGGCACCTCCCCCTTGTCCCAATTCCAAACTTTCCTTCAAAGGTAAGGGCTACGCTGACACTTTTGATAGTCATATTCCGGCTTTTCTTTATGGCTTACCACCTACGTACACATCCCTAAATGATACGGCAGCTCTGCGTATTTTGAAATCTTAAATGGAATCGTATTATGTATTCTTCCTTGTCTTGCTTCTTTCACTTATCGCTATGTTCCTGGGGATTGTTGACCACAGCTGGGATTTGGTAATGATCATTACTATAGGTATAATGTTGGGTACATATCCAAAATTTATTCATATGTTTTACCTTTTCTGCATATTTGGATTTTTCCAATCTTATCATAGTTCTGCAATACATATATTCCTGTCCACGAGCCCCGGGCATACGTGCCCATGTTTCTTTAGGGTGTGGACCTGGGAGAGGATTAACTTTGTTAGAAGATCTGTATGTGATCGAAACCCCCAGAGCACTGACGGAACTTCCCATCGCCCCACATCCCCACCAACACTGAGATGTCCAAAGCCACTAAAATGTTGCTGCGGCTCTCACCTCTGAATACTGTACAGGGAAAATAAACACCCACGAAGGAGAAAGATGGTATAAAGGTCTCTGTTTCAGTGAAGGGTGCTATGACAACATACTGCAGAGGTGGGTGGCTTATACACACCGGAAGTTTGTTTCTCACAGGTCTGGAACCTGGGAAGCCCAGGAGCGAGGCGCTGGCGGATTCAGTGTCTCGTGGGAACCTGGCTCTGGGTTCACAGACTGCCCTCTTCTTCCTGGGTCCTCACAAACAGAAGGGCCAGGGGCTCTTCCATAAGGGCACTAATCTCCTCTGTGAGGGCATCATCTCATGACTTAATCACTTCCCAGAAGCCCCTGTTCCTAACACAGTGTGGGTCAGGATTTCAACAGACGAACCTGGGGGGTACACAAACGTTTCGTCCGTAACAGCCTCCGCACTGGATGAACACTTCTGAAGCTGTTTGGATGAGCCCCTCCTCATCCTGGGTGAGGTGAGACCAGGATTTCCAGGCTTCTGGAATTTCTCCATCTTTCCCTTGATATTTAGAAACTTGTGGGAGAAGGTGAGGATGGAATACCAAAGGCGGAGCCTAGAGAGCGTCAGGTCCAAGCCAGAGATTTCCAATGTCTCATCACCAAATCCAAGACATTAGCTAAAAATCACATACTAAGCAGCAGTTAAACAAAACTATTATCAAATTCAACTGAGAAAAACAAACACACACAGGAACCAAGTTATGAGCTCAGACACTGGGCCCAAATGGAACCCGTCCAACTTTTTTCCCGCCCACACCTGCCCCTTCACCAGTGTCCCCAACTCAGTATATGACATCACCATGTGCCCTGTGCTCTAAATCATGGAAAGAATTTTTTTCTGGAATTCTCCCCGTCCTTTACCACCCACACCCAGGAACTGTTTCTCAGATAGCCTGCTTCTCTCTGTCCCATCTCCAGTATCTCCTCCCTTAATGCCAGAGGGCATTGTCTGTGCACCTGGGCGCTCCTAAACTTCTCCTTGCAACCACTGTATCCAAAGCTCTGAAGTCAGGAATCCAATCGATTTTAATTTCTTCATCAAGCCAGCACAGTGCCTGACTCAGGGTATTCTATTTCGTAAATTAATGAATGGATGGATGGATGCCTGTTCCTCTCAGAAGTATTCCCTATTCCCTCCAGGATGATCTTCTCAAATGCTGATCTGATTGCACTGCTGCAAACCTTTACCTCTTTCAGGGGTCGGTCCCTCATTCCTTTCAAGATAAAATTCCAAGTTATTTAATTTAATAGAGTTTATGAGACCCTGAAAAATGTTCTCCTGTCTTAGTTCTCAAGCTTTATCCTTCATGATTTCTCCTCTTGAACCGCATTCTGAACTTTGATCAGAGCCTAGAAGAACTTTTGCTATCTGTTGTCTCTGGGACTTTGGACCGTCTTTTCCTTTCCCTGAAAACTTCCCTAACGGCTATTTCCATCAGAGCAACCTAAGGATTGTTTACCACCATTCCAGTTCTCCATCCAGGCAAAGCAGGATTACGTTTCCCTGCCCCTTATAAAGAGGCGTGGCCACGTCAATCTACTTCACTAATGGGATTTGCACCTCACCTGGGCTGACTGAAGAGGCAGTACACAAGTCACTGTATTCTCTTTACTTCTCAGAGAACAAGGAAGCAGAGGTGGGGTCTCCCTTCAATTGGGCTTTTGGGTCTTATCCACAATAAATAAGTACAATGAAAGGGAAATGGGTCATTTTCAAGCCACTAAGATTTGGGGCTGTTTGTTAGTGTATCGGCACCTGACATGCTCTAACACCCCATGTTCCCCAGCTAGCCCTCCCCAGCACAAATGCACACACATGTGCCCTTCAGGTAGTTCTCCTTGACTCACCAAATCACAGGTAAGTGCCCACCTGTGTGCTTCTATCACAAATGTCTTTTACTTCCCAAAGGATGGGGAAGGCAACCTTCCATTATACTTCCTTGTCTGATGCTGATTTCAGAGCTCCTAAAACTGTCACCCAGGAATCTCATTAAAATGCAGGTTCTGATTCAGTAAGTCAGAAATGCATGTGTGATTCTGCATTTCTTTTTTATTATTATTTTAATGTTTATTATTTTATAAAAAATTTTAATGTTTATTTAATTTTGAGAGACAGAGAGAGACAGAGCATGAGCAGGGGCGGGGCAGAGAGAGAAGGAGACACAGAATCTGAAGCAGGCTCCAGGCTCTGAGCTGTCAGCACAGAGCCTGACATGGGGCTTGAACCCAGGAACTGTGAGATCATGACCTTGAGCCAAGGTCGGACGCTCAACCGACTGAGCCTCAATCTGGTGCCCAGATTCCACATTTCTAACAGGGCCAAAGGTGATAAGGTGAACACTGAGATTCTAGGCCAGGGGAGCAGAGATCTGGCTTCCGCAGTGAGCTAAAAGCTCTCTGAGGTCAGGGAGCGTATTTATCTTCTGGTTTTGTTGTCTCCTGAACCTGTGAGATACAGACACTGGGCAGGAAAATCGATGGAGGAAATCCCCTAGGCAGGCAAGGGGGAACAAGCCAGAACAACCCCTGAGTCTGACGGGAAGAGCCGCGGTGTTTTCCTGCGTTCTGAAGCGGGTGGGTAACAGATTGTGCCAGGAGCCAGTGCATAAAGTGAACACAGTAAAATAGGGGTGATTGATTCGATACAGTGAGGTAATCGATAGAGAGGAGGTTATGGGGTTGCAGATTTACAGGACGGAGACAGGAAGAAATACTCATTTCACTTCCTAACTTGAAAGAGACAGGGATTCTAGATGTTTACGTGGTAAACAGGAGTCAGTGTGGCGGTTATTACTTGCAAGACTACAGATGAGGCATTTTGAGCGCCCTGCATTTCAATTTCGAGACGGCGTTGTGGCATTTGCTGTGGTAATTTCGTCTGGTGGCACGAAACGCCCTCCCCTCTTCATCCAAAGGCCAATTCACAAAGACTCAAAATAGTGCCCAGAGAAGAAGGGGGCAAATTGGGTCTTTGTGTGTCTGTGTGTGGAGCAGAGCAGGCTGGAGACGCCTCAGGAGGACGTGGCAGTGGGGGTGGAGCGGTTACGGTCCTTCACTTGACCTTGGCCAAAAGGCCAAGAAGTGATAGGCGTCACGTGTCCTAACACTGGTGGGCATGAAAGCCTTGGGGTGGTGACACCCTGGGGCCCGGATCTGCTGACTCTTTAGGAAGAAATGGAGGATGATTTTTTTAAGAAATGGCGTGACTGGGAAACCATGGATTGTTTTTTGCTATTAATGTCAGATAACAACACTGACCTTGGACAAGTCACTTCTGATACAGACTGTAGTTTCCTCAGTCTTAACCTGGGAGTTTCCAGACTTATCTGCATGAGTCCTTGAAGCCCTACATCTATATTGGGTGAGGAATATTTCCTTGGCTGCCCACTACCCCGTCTCTCTTTCTCTTACAGAAAAGCCCAGGGTCCGGATGTCTTTGTCTGGCAGTGTGTCTGGCCATCACAAATTCTCTCTGACAAACACAGAGATGGCTTTCCCTATCACTACTACCAGTTCTGCTTCTGAATATGTGTCCAAAGGCATATGCCTCGCTTGCAAGTAGCAAATAATCAGTGACTCTTAAATTTACTTTAAAAAATAGGCTTCTGGGGCACCTGGGTGGTTCAGTTAGTTAAGTGTCTGACTTTGGCTCAGGGCATGATCTCACAGTACGTGAGTTCGAGCCCCGCATCTGGGATCTCTGCCGTCAGCGCAGAACCTGCTTTGGATCTTCCGTTCCCCGTTCTCTCTGCTCCTCCCCTACAAGTGCTCCTTCTCACAAAAATAAACAAGCATTTAAAAAAATAATAAAATATATAAAAAGTAAATAAGCCTCTGCTCTAGCAATGACACACATAGAGTCTGTTGCCTTGGTTTTCTTGGCAGCACACGGAAGTGGGTGTAGTCAGCTCCTGACCTGACCCAAGGCTGTTTCGTGGCTGGCATCACACTGGGGTGGCCTTTTGGAGGCGTATTTAATGTTACAGGACAGAAAAGCTTCTGCAAAAACAAAGCTCAGGCAGGTAGGAGGGGTTTCAGCCGTGACCATCCCTTGAGCCAGTCTCTCCCTCCCTTTCCTCCATGCCTCTATTTCCCTGCCTCTGTCACCCTCATCAATCATCCGGTCTTTATCTTCTGCCACTTCCTTCTGTTTCTGCTGAGTAGCAAAACTGACACGGGAGTGGTTGCTTTGTCGGCCAGTGGGAAGAGGTTCACGATCATCATTACCTCCTCCTTCTCTCCTTCTTTTTGGCTTAAAAAACTATAAAATGAAACAAAGCAAGCCTCATATCATAACAATTTTTTTCAAAGAAAGTATCTTTTCAGCGTCTGCATGGTTTGGGAGAAAAGAGAGGCTGTTTTCTCTCTTCCTTGGGGTCATGGGCCCTTTAAAGAGGCAGCGATGGGGGCAGCAATTAGAGAAAGCCCCCCAGGGTTCTTCCCGAGACCTCCCCATCCCCTGTCTCTGTTCCATGAGCCTCACTGACCCCGCTTTCTTTTCCCTTTCACGTCTCTCTTTACCTGTATTTCACTCCTGGAAGCCTTAGTTTGTCCCACCTACAGGGCTTTTCGCTAAAGATGAAAATTACTGAGAACTCTTTAGAATTAGTTGGTGTGAAAACAATATACATTGATCGGAAAGATCTCAGCAAATGGTTCACATTGCAGAGCTGAAACACTATTCAGGCACGATGATTGGGGGCATTTAGGAGACTTGGGAACGCTTTTCAACAAGCCATTAAAAGGCAGAAAAGGTGCTTAAATCATTCCCCTCATTTTACTCGATCTGCTAGCGCAGAGCCAAAAAATACCACACAGTCGTGAAGCTAGATTTGATACAGTTGGCACCATTTTAAGGTTGCTTCCTCACGGGGCTATTATTTTGTGGCATATCCCTTTTCAAAGAAAACTCAAAGGTGGCTGGTATATATTCAAATATACCCAACGTGGGAAACTAAAGCACAGACTTGCCTCGAGGTGGTGAGCAAAAAGAATCTTAGTATCTGAACCGTGAACTCTAATTTTTTCCACAACATTGCTTTCCTTCAAGCCCATGAGATACAGTTTCTTAATGACCTAGACAAAATAACGAGGATTAGGTAGTATTAAGAAAGAAGGATAATAGGGTAGCAATTTATTATTGTACACAGTCCACTTCTCTCCGAGATGACTTTTAAATGCTATTTAGAAGTTTATCATAATAGTGGAAACCATTTCATCCTGGTGCATGAGTTTTTAGAATATAATGTATTTTTTCCAAAGTACGAAACAATGTTATGTATGTAGATACATATACATACACTTGCACCATGTCAGTTGTGCCTTCGTGGTAACGAATGTACAAAAATTGGCAAATTATAAAAGAGCAATGTTGCTTTTTATGTCACCACTATCATGAAATGGAACTGTTCACAGTGAGCATTTATGGAAAGGTGACATAGTATGTCAGGTCCCATACTAAAGGCTTTCACGTGCATTATCTCATTTAAGATTCAACCAGATCTCTGAGGCCAAGTTGTTAGCATCTGCATTTCACGAAGGAAGATTCACAAAGCTTAAGTCACACAGTCAATGCCACTGAGCCTTCGTATGGCAGAGCCAATGTTTGACCCTACGTCTATCCAACTCCAAGCCTATGCCTATTCCCAGGATAAGATTAAGCTCAAGAAACCTGAAATCAGAGTGTCTGGGTTTCAATTCCAGCTCCACATTCCTAGTTCAAAGGATTGCTGAGAAGATTCCTCATCTCCCTGCGCATCGCTTGCCTCTGTAGAAAGGTGAACTGCGGTCACACCTTCCTGGTGATGTTGTTGTAATGATCAACGAAGATAAACTATATAAATCACAACTGAATAGCACTTAGTAAGTGCTCAGTAAATGCCAGTTACTGTCTTTTGTAGTCCCCAGTGTCCCTGTGCCCACCCCTTCCAGTAAAAATAAAAAAACACCTGAGGTTTTCATGTTTTACTTTTTTCCTTGGTGGAGCACAATAATGATAATTCAAAAATAAGCCTTAGTTGGGGCAGGAGAATCAAATACAAGTCTAACTACTGCACATGAATTATCAGCAGGCTTTCCCAATAATATTTTGATGTTCAACCTTCCCTACAACGAAGAGAGCCTTTGGTGAGGCTGACCTGACTCAGACAGACCACTGCCAATGTCATCGCCATGCTCTGCGGTAACCCCGGCTACCTGGCTGTGCCCATCAGAAGCCCTGGCGCTGATGGGTCCTCATGGCGACGGCTCTGATGGGGCACTGCTGATGCCTGAGCAGCGGGTACAGGGAGGGGGGGCTGCAAGAGGCTGAAGGAAAAGGGAATAAGGAACAAGCTGGCTGAGAAAGGATTTCATTTTATTCTAATAACACCCATCTTCCTTCTCCCCTTCCATCCTCCCCCCTCTCCTCCCCCTCCCCTTTCCCTCTTCTCTCCCCCATCTCTGTCTCTTTCTCTCTCTTTCCCTGCCTCCCTTTCTTTACATTGTTTGACCTCCTTTTATTTAGGCCAATTTTTCTATTGAGAAAATTGAGTCTAAAAAGGTCAATAACCATTGTAAATAATGTTGCAATAAAAACAGGGGTGCATATATCCTTTCAAATTAGTGTTTATGTATTCTTTGAGTAAAAACCCAATAGTGCAATTACTGGGCCCTATGATAATTGTATTTTTAATTGTTTGAGGAACCTCTATACTGTATTCCAGTATGCGGCACCAGTTTGCATTCCCACCAACAGTGCAAGAGGATTTCCCTTTCTCCACACCCTCACCAATGCCCGTTGTTTCCTGTGTTGTTAATTTTAACCATTCTGATAAGTGTGAGGTGATATCTCATCATGGTTTTGATTTTGCATTCCCCTGATGGTGAGTGGTGTTGAGCATCTTCTCATGTGTCTGTTGGCCATCTGGATGTCATCTTTGGAGAAATGACTGTTCATATCTTCTGTCCATTTTAAAATTGATTATTTGTTTTTGGGGTGTTGAGTTATAGAAGTTCTTTATATATTTTGGATACTAACCCTTTATCGAATATGTCATTGGCAAATATCTTCTCCCAATCTCTTCTTAGTAGGCTGCCTCTTAGTTTTGTTGATTTTTTCCTTCGCTGTGCAGGGGCCATTTTCTTTGATGTTGCCCTAATAGTTTGTTTTTGCTTTTATTTCCCTTGCCTTGGGAGAAAGTTCTAGGAAAATGTTGCTACAGCCAATGTCAGAGAGATTGCTGCCTATGTTTTCTTTTCTAAGAATTCTATGGTTTCAGGTCTCACATTTAGGTCTTTAATCCATTTTGAGTTTATTTTTTGTGTATGGTGTAAGAAAGTGGCCCTGTTTTATTCTTTTGCACATAGCTGACCAGTTTTCCCAACACCATTTGCTGAAGAGCCTGTCTTTTTCTGATCGGATATTCTTTCTCTCTTCATCAAAGACTAATTGACCATATAATTATGGATTTATTTCTATGCCCATCAACATATATATGGAAAAAGACAATGTGGTATATACATGTGTATATATACCACATAATATATATGTGTGTATATACATACAATGGATCAAGAAAATATGGCATACATATACTATAGAATATTACTCAGCCATCAAAAAGAATGAAATCTTGCCATTTGCAATGACATGGGTGGAGCTAGAGCGTATTATGCTAAGTGAAATAAGTCAGTTCGAAAAAGACAAATATCATACGATATCATTCGTATGTCAAATTTAAGAAACAAAACAAATGAGCAAAGCTAAAAGAGAGAGAGACAGAGAAACCAAGAAATAGACTCTTCACAAACTGATGGTTACCAGAGGGAGGGCGAAGGGGAGGGAGAGGTGAGACAGGTGGTAGGGATTAGGCAGTGCACCTGTTGTGATGTGCACCGGCTGAGGTATGGAGTTGTTGAATCACTCTACGGTATACTTTGAACTGATATAACAGTGTATGTTAAAATAAAAAAGAACGGAAAATTAAAAATAAGTGAAAACATTTGATGTATGGAATCCTATTCAGCAATAAAAAGGCACAAGCTATTGATACAGACTGCTTTGCTATATCTCAAGAAAATTATGCTGAGTTAATAAAACCAATCTCAAAAGGTAACCTAATATAGGATTCCAGCTATAAAACATTCTTGAAATAGCAAAATTATGGAGAATGAAAACAGAGGAGTGTCTGTAAGGAGCTGGTCACCGAGGCAGGTGAGGGAGGTGGGTATAGCTCTAAATCAGTGGCATAAGGAATCCCTGTGATTGGAAATGTTTTGTGTCTTGACTCCAGTGATGATTACAAGAAACCTCCTGCCACCCCGACATACACACGAGTGCATGTAAAACTGGCGAAATCGGAATAAAGTTGGTGAATTGTATCAATATCATAAATAAATAAACAAGTGAATACACAGAATAATTCGATCAAGGTCATACAGTGTGTTTGTGATGGAGATTTGTACCGAGTTCTCTTTGGTTCATAGCTCTTTCCGCTATGCTCCTCTATGTAAAAGAGGGCAGTGGTCATGTACAGGAAGGAGGAGGCATCATCTAGGAAGACAGGGTAGGAGCAGAAGTGCCTCCAAAAATAGAGAGCCAGCCAGTATCTTTTGCGCTAGTCTATTCCAGATTGCTGTTTATTTTTACCTCTTCTGCTTCAAGAAAATACCGTGTTGAGTATCACCTGGGCCACTGCCTACATTTTCTTCTCGTCTGCCAGACAAGAAACATCTCGGCCATAACTTTCCCAGCGCTCTGACATTTGAATTTTCAGAACGTAATAAAGTATGTTGCCTCTTTGAGGGTTGGGATTTTTCTCTGATTGCTAAACTGCACAGTTAGCTGCACTTTGCTGGATTTGCAAATTGTAAAGATGGGAGCAATCTCCTTGGGGACTGATTATATTTTTCAAAAATCTGCATTTTTGTATTATTAACTCTCAAGGAAGCAAGAAGAAAAAGACTTCCTTGCATTAACTGAATACTGCTCTGGGCCCGGCAGGTAAAATCAGGCCGCTAGAGTAATAAGGTTCTTTAGGGATTTCCCGTGCACCTTTTGGACAAGCAGGTAGGCAAGTCTGAGATGCAATGGGCAAAGCGCAGGGTTCTGTCTTACACAGGGGAGGGTTTCTACATTTCTGTGCTTGTCTTCCCTCCCTCCCGGTACATTCACCTCGTCCTTTTTCCTGAGGACAAAGAGAGTACTTGTCAGATGGCAGCAAGTCTACCATACCTCAGGGCTGGTTACTTCTCCACAGTCATAGTTGCAACTGTTTTGCACAGACGGTGTTTATGTGTTTGTTTAAAATGCCAAATATTTTATAATTTGATAAATAAAACATTAGCAAACAACTTATGGATACGTCTACAAGAAGACTGAGTGAGATAATTAAAGACGATCAATCAATGATGGATGTGTAAAGATTTCAAGTATACATGATTATTTATCAAATAAATACCTCGAGGCCATGGCAGGAACCATTGGAATGGAATGGTAGCTTTCCTCTTAGTATTCAAAGACCTTAACAGCCCTCCTAGCACTGAACAAGGAAGCACATCTTCGTTACCACCGAGAAAAGGAACATTTACGAAACAATTTCTCGTGATTGATGATTTTAAGCAGCGAGGTGTTTCTGATTTAAAAAAAAAAAAAATTCCAACCAATTTGTCAGCACAACGTTGGAAGGAACAAAGTTTCTCATTTGATTTCATTGACTTAACACATCTTGGGAATAACAAGTGCCCTGTGATTCCCCAAACCCGGAGGAGGCGGCCACGCACAGCATCGCCATTTACTAGAAGCACTGTCATTTGTTAACGGGAATGTCTGCTCACATGTCCTCGGACTCTTCAGGAGTGGGAATAAAGCAAGCATAACACCATTTCTTTCTGGAGTACAGCCACAGCGCCATCACCAACCAAGGTGGAGGTAAATATTTTCCTGCTTTTCACCAGGAACACGTTCCTGTGTAGCTCCCTGTTTACAAATATACTGCTTCTGGGCTCGGTTTCTCAGGGACATCTTTGCCTTTTCTCCTTAATCAGAAAGGAAGAGGCCATTAACGATTCTAGCAAGTCTGAGCGTGGCTCGCACGGACCCTGCCAGAGAAGCTGCTGATTGCTTGGCTTATGTCTACTAAGTGGTCATGAATATTCATCTCATTCTGTTTTTTTCCAGTGTTTGAATGAGTGCTTCATCTTATGAGGGCTATTTATGATATCTTGTAGGATCGCAGAGGAATCTACCAAAGAAGAAAAGTTCAGGTGGAGGTGAAAGAGACACAACACAGGTAGATTTGAGCGGTGAGGGAGGGGATTTCAAAAGGTGAGCATTTCTTAATTCTGGAAGCAATTTAGAATCTGCAGGGGAGAGATTAAAACATACACTGCATGAATTAAATCAGTATCCTTGGAGGCGGGTAATGACACCGTATTTTTTTAGAACTCCCTGGACACGTGTAACGTGCAGCCAGGATGAGAGCGGCTGTTCTGCATGTTCAAGCCCCTACATACAAGTTTACCATCTATGAGGAGAATTGAGTTAATTGGGAAAGGGCCCTAAGTTCACTAAAGAAGCCCTACAAGGCTGTTCATTTTTATAATATATTAGATCTCTCTAGTAATCAAAGCAATGGGAAGTAAGTAGCAGTGGAATGCCACTTTGGCCTATCATGCTGGTAAAGCTCGAAAGCTGATGATATTTAACAGGATATAAAGACCATACTGGCTGCCTTGTCGACGCCCATAACCTGCATTTGGTGTTGTGAGCAACAACACGGCAAGGGTGGGCTTGACCCTCACTCCGTTGCTTCCTTTCCCAGGGAGCACCACTCCAGGGGTGGTGCCCAACAGGGAGGGCAACAGGAAGTCCCTGGCCCCAATGTCTGGTCATTCCAGCCTGTCCCAGCTGATCAGAATGGCTTTTATCCATAGCCATGGGGCTGAATTGCCTTTCTCCTCTAGGTATAAAAGAAGCACTTTGCCAAGCCGTCATCTTGTTACTGCAAGGAAATCAGACTGAGGATGAAACTAACATAGGGAGGAAGTGATGAAGCTACGCTCTCCCGACACTTAAGCCAGTAAACCTCCTTTCTGTTTAAGTCACTTTGAATCAGTGGTTGTAGCTGTTATTGTTGATACTTGAAAGCATTCTGACCACTTCATGTGAAAAGGCTATGATAGGTACTAACAAACTCAGATGATGGGAGTCGCAAACCCAGGGGGCCAGTCTGCAATATGTGGCAAAACCTTCGCAAAGAATCACACCTTTCACTCCATAATCCCACCTCTGGGAGTGTATTCCAAGGAGCTGATCAAAGATCGTTAAAGATCGATGTTAGAGGACATTCGTAACCGCTATTTTTAATAGCTAGAAATTAGAATGAGCTGAAATGATGAATTCAGTAACCTTGTGTAAGAAAGACTCAGCGCATCATGTGGAGCAGTCATTAAAGTCACATTTTTTACAATATTTATTAATGATCATGAAGACGTGAAATGAAAGAAAATGTGTGTATCTGAACAGAACCACAACCCAATATAATTGTTCCGGCTTGTGGGATTACAGTCTACTTTTATTTCCCTTTATGGACCTTTCTGCATTTTGTAAATTCCCTAGAATGAACACGCATTAATTTTAGAGCCAGGGAGAAAAAAGGATGCGTAGCACAAATGATAGCTAAGTCTTCTTCCCTCGTGTCTTTTTTATCTTTCCCAGAGGATGCCTTGCTCCCAAGGGCCCCTGGGAAGCCATGAGAGGCAAGAGTCCGATTTCACAGAATCCCCCTTTCCAGCACTGTCCTCAGAGGCCCTACAGCCAGCCTGCCTCCTCCTGGCCCCGAGGGGCCTCACTCCCAGCTCCAAGTTCCTCTGCAGCCTCCTAAGCAGGGCTGTGGCGGAAGGAGCAGAGGTGGAGTGGGGCCTGGGAAGCTCCCCGGTTCTGTTGAATCTCTAAATCATAGAGTTTTTTTTTTTTTAAAGATTTAAAAAGTCATCTACTATTATTGATTGACCGCCACTAAGGACAGCTTGACCTATTTTCACCAACCTCCATGCAATTTAAAAGCAACATATTAAGAATTACTTGAAATCTCTGTTTTTTCGGAATTAAGGGCCCAGTACCCTTCTGTTACTACCTTAGGAATCAATTACACTCCTCTGGCTCTCTTTGCTCTTAAAAATAAGACTGAAATGTTTTTAAAGCAAAAACCTGGGGAAGGGCAGCTGACATCCCCAGCATGGCCCCCTGTAGGGATGGACAGGTGTCATCCATGCAGCCGTGCTGTATAAAGTCCGAAGCGGAAAGGAAAGAAGAAGAGACAAAGCTCAAGCCCAGCAAATGAAGAAAAAACAGCTTTCATTCTTGTGGGCTGCACACGCTTCCCCAGTTAGCGGACCTGACGTCTATCCTGGAGGACCTGAGCGGTGCCCTCTGTTTGGGGTGGGACGAAGACTTCCCCCTAGAACTAACTTCTTCCCCGGTTCCCAAATCCTCTAAATCAGTGAAGACACTGCTACTGAAAAAATATAGGAAAGGAGAGGAAGGTGAAAAGTTCCATGGGAACAGGGACCAAGCACTGTAGCTAGAGCAGAGAGGAGACTATCACACTCCCAAATGCCCGGGCAACGCAGATAATCTGCATCCACTGTGGTTCACACACCAGATCCGTGTTTCTCAAACTTTAATGTGAACAGAGGCTGCCTAAGAAGCTTTTTAAAATGCCAGTTCTAATTCGGTAGGTCTGGGGGGAGACTCTGCATTTGTAACAAGTTCCCAGGCGACATTGTTGGTGCAAGCACCACCTTGAACAGCAGGGTTCTACATGCACAAAAGGACGGGCCATGGCTCCCAGCTGAGGACCTCACCTGCTGTTCCTCCATGCAACCCAGGAGGGTGAGGGTTCACAGGGATCTTGAACTTCTAGGTGGCTTTGTGACCTCTGACCAGGGCCAGGGACAGTGAAAGCAGCGGAAGAACAGCACAGCACATGTTGTAAGGGGTTGAAAGCATCATTTTTAGAGTTTAGAGTAGTCTTTTAATATACTCAGACCTCAGGCAGGTTACCGACCAGCTGAGTCTTAGTTCCTTAGTTCCTCTGAGGGTTTTGTGGGAGATAAAACGCCAAACACTTGATATGATAAATATAGAACCAGTGGCAAAAATGTAGCCCTTGTTCATAGGATTATCTTCGTGATTATGGCCACATTTGGGTGTACACACGAGTTATATGTAAATTAATCTAGCTATATAAAAAAGAAGCTTCCAGGGTTAAAGCTTCCAGGTAGTATCACTAGAAACGGTGTCCCCACATTTTCCTTGGTCCGTGACCGCCAGACCCCTTTAGGTCTGAAGTGCCTCTTTGTCTTGGAACCCTTCGTTGTCTTGGAAGTTGTAACCAACCATACCTTTCATTGGAAGGGGGTGAGACCCTATCTCTAATCTGTGCATAAGAAAGGGGAAATACCTTCCCTGGAATAAGAAGCCTTTGAAATTTCTAATGGTTCCCACAAGGTGTTGATACTACTCTAGGAGGTGACCATTCTCATAATGAGAGTTGAGGGAAAAGCATGGGGAAGGGAGAAGTTGAGGGCTTATCGTGTATTGAAAGCCTAGTGAATCTGGGGACTTTATAAACTTGCATGCCTTCCCTCATTTAACGCTTATGGCAACTCTACAGGATGAGTGGGAATGAAACAGTTAAAACTGGTGGAGCAGAGACGCCAACCGAGTTCCTAAGTTCTCACACCAAAAAGTAACAGGGGTAGGATTCCAATCCAAATCTTTCCCATGGATCATTTCATATCAAGACCCTTCTGACCTCAAATGACTCCTGCTTCGCATCTGGCATTTCTCGACATTTGAGCCACTGCTTGAAGGCCTTTGAAACAGGGACTCCTTGTTGACTGAGAAGGATTCCGTGTGTGCTAGATGGTGTCAGATCATGGCTGAATAAATGAGCGGAGATCATAGCTAGGAAAGTACAAAGAACACGGGAGAGAGTTGAAGTGAGTCTAGAGAAAGGTCCGCTGCTGACTAAGACAGAAGATGGGGATCAGAGGAGGCCATGTGAAGGCAGCGGATGCCCCCAGGGGGTGACGACACCCAGACGGAAACCAGGGAGGAAGCCCAGAGTACCTGCTGCTCTCTCAGTTGCTCCCAGATTCTTCCTAACCAAGCCACACCAATATGTTGTGGCCCATCCTCAGAGCTCCTCCGTTTCCTGGAGTTCTGGGACTCGTTCAGAATTCCAGGGATCCTGAAGGCCAGACACTCCCATCAGTTTCAGAGTGGATTAAGTTGGCCTTGAACTCCAAGAAATTTCATCAGAACACAAAAGACCTCAGGACTTGGCTCCATCACCTTTGGTAGGGGTGGCCTCACTCTGTCCACATGGAAGTGGCCAGAGAAAGCCAGTGTCCAGAGGGAGACACCAGACGTGCTGAGAGAAGAATGATAAGAGACCATGCGAATCTAAGGACTGATGTGGAGACAGGGTGACCAGCAAGCAGGCTGCCTGGCCTTCCATCTGCTGTCCAGTCTCTGGTTCCAGCCGGTTACACTCTGCTCTGAAAGGCTCCCTGTTTCTTAGCAACTGGTGCCTCATTTATATTAAAGTAGCGTTGAAAGGATTTCTCTTGCTTGTGACCAAGCAATTCCTGGCCAAGGTGACTACCCTCTCATTCGGCCAACTATGGCCCATGAAAGTCATTTCTGCTTCCTGTTCTCCTTTTCACACGCAGAGAGGACCGTCTCACCAGAGCCACAGGTGACCCCAGTCAGCCACAGCAAATGGGTTTTCCATTAGAATGTTCCACTGCTCGACAGGGCAGTTACACTTAGCTGGTCAATTTTAATCAAATCCTTTGCCCACAAAGTCAGAAAAGTACAGGCTTAAATTTGCCCCCATAAGAATTGCTCTCGGCTGATAAAAGGCATTTTATTTAAATTGTTAACAGTGTATATTTAGTGCAAATCTATTTCAATTACAAGAAGCTAAGAAGAACTCCAACTATCAAATCCCTCTGCAGTAACTTCAACCCATTAAATCAGAACAATTTACCTTTCATCCCCTGCAATCATGAATGCAATAATGAGGTACGAAACAATAAAGACACCAAATCATTTCATTTAAAAGAAAAAGTGAGCCAAGTTTCTAATTAAATCTTCTCACATTCCTAGTATAATACTTTACCTTCTATCTTTCCTGCTGTAGATTTTAAATGAAATTTCTGTTGAAAATAAGTAAATGAATTAGATTCCCATGCAAGATCTTGATACATTGAGAGTGTTTCTAATGATCACATCCCTCATATAAATCCCAAGGACCACTTGTTGCTTAGCTCACACACTGGAAATGCCAAGTGGTCAAGGGCCAGAAGTACATAACCAAGTACAGTGACCCAGACTCAATACACTAGTAGTTGCATAAGTATATTTTCATTAAAAATGGCCTGCATTTGTCATTTGCAGTGCTGTTTTGATATCCCATCACACAGCATCCCTAAAATACTATCAGAGATCCAAAGCTCATATAATCCCGCATCCACCGTTAGGTCTGGCATCGGATAGTACCTGGAAATGCGGCTTTAGTCCAAGGCACTCCAAGATACACTGTTTCCTCCAAGGGCTCTAGAGCTTCTGAGAGTTAGGGATTCTTTGAAGCGGCCCAAGAGATATAACTGGATCTTGAGAGTCTACATCACTCAAAAGCAAAGACTCTCAAAAGGGCCGATGGAAGGGACTCAATTCCTGGACAGCCCTGGCATGTTCAAAATACCTTACACTGCAATCCGCAACTTAAGAGTATTTATAAGAAAGATGATAACTCGGGTTTGTATTGATATTCTAGAGTTTTTAACGCACTTTCACATATATTATCTCAGTTGCTCTCAAAATCTATGTTCAGAAGCACTCATCATTATGTTCATTTTATTTTTTTAATGTTTTATTTGTTTGAGAGAGAGAGAGAGAGAGACAGAAAAAAAGGGAGGGGCAGAGAGGGAGACATAGAATCCGAAGCAGGCTCCAGGTTCTGAGCTATCAGCCCAGAGCCTGACGCAGGGCTCAAACCCACGATCTGTGAGATCATGACCTAAGCCCAAGTCAGATGCTGAACTGATCTGAGCCACCCAGGCACCCCTCGTTATGTCCTTTTTAAAGATGAGCAACCTAGGACTCAGGGAGTCCTACTGAAGCAATTTGCCACTAGTCCCAGAGCCAGTAAGAGGCAGAGTTAGGACTAAATGCTAGGTATTCTGATTGCTAGATGTATGTTTTCCACCACTATATCTGCTATCCATTTATTTGAATCTACTGTTTCTCAAGTTATTAAAATCCAACTTTTCCAACAATAGAGCAATGTGACTGGTCACTAAATTCTAAACATTAAAATTCATACCAAGTTGTAAAATAAATGCTCACACAGTGTTGTGGCATCATGGAAATGAGTTCGGTTTCCAGCGTCAGGACAACGCAGCTCTGAGTAACTAATGGTAGAGACTTCCGTGCCTGCTTCCCCTCCCCCACCCTACCCAGACATAAGGACAGCAAATCACCTCTACTGGGCCAAGACTCTCACTCCAGTCGCCCGCTGGGTATGCATGAAGAAAGCATGGTCCCTATAATCAGTAAGGCGTGTCCTGAATAGGTCTTGGTGAGCAACTTGATAAACCTTGCTTAACCCCAGTTTTTTTTATCCGTAAGGAGGGAATGACCATCTCTATTCCATATGGCTGTTCTGAGATTTAAGAAGAAATTGTACAGGAAGGTGCCTGGCCCAGAAACTGTCACTTCCCTTTCTCCCTCTCCTCTCTAAAAATGACATAAGCCCCACGGAAGCGGAGAATTCGTCATATCCCTCTTAGATGTCTGCATGATGCTTGGCATACGGAAGGTACTAACTACATATGGAATGAAACAGAGCTTTGGCACATTAATTCCTTATTTCAGCGGCCACTGCAGTCACTGTTGACTTCAGCATTCACCAGCTAAAATAGCAGCGTTTTCTTATAATGTCTGCTCTTCGTGGAAAACTGGCATATACACTGATACGCAGGCCACTTCGGCATTGGCAGGGCATTTTCCCAGGTAGAAATGAGCTGGAGACACAGTTCTGGGCCGCTGCTGGGACCAGAGGAAGTGGCATCTGATTCTGGTCCTGTTTTACTGGCTTTGTGATCTCAGCTGTCATTTCATTCTTTGGGGTTCCAGTTACCAATTGATGAAATGTGCACATTAAATTAAGCCCTCTTCAAAGATGCATTCTGCCCTATATTTTGTGATTCTTCTAAGCATAATCCTTAAATTAAATGTGAAGATTTATATGATCAAAGTTCTGTAGTTTGGCCACCAAATTATTGTTTTAAAGTTATCATTAAGCTGACAACGTTCTTCTAAGAGTGAAATCAACCAGGACTATCACTGCTGAATCTTGACTTTGGCTGTCAGTTTTCAGGCTCACAATTTTACAAATTGGTTTATTGTAAGTCAAAACTATTCTGATTGCTATGATGGCTAAAATAAGGGGGAAAATTCCTCTGAAAGAACCCAATCTCTTAAAAAAATTTTTAGTCTCTTACAGAGGAAGCATAATGATATAGGTACCCAGAGTTTGGTCTCTCCCTCCTCTGGGCATATTCTACATAAGCATACAGTGTTCTAAATCTTTTGGGTTTTTTTTTTTTTTACAATTATTTATTTTTGAGAGACAGAGAGAGCTAGAGCGTGAACAGGGGAGGGGCAGAGAGAGAACGAGAAACAGAATCTGAAGCAGGCTCCGGGCTCTGAGCTAGCAGTCAGCACAGAGCCTGATGCGGGGCTCAAACCCACAAACCATGAGATCATGACCTGAGCTGAAGTCGGATGTTCCACTGACTGAGCCACCCAGGCGCTCCAAGGATATGGTGTTCAAAGATTATAGGGTTATAATATTTCTGTCTCCTTACAAACAAACAAGTGAAGAATATTCCCTAACTTCTTTTGAAAGAGAGAGAGATAGCAAGTGTGGCGAGGCCAGAGAGAGACAGAATTCCAAGCAGGCTCTGCACTGATAGTGGCAATTACTAAAATCTAACTTTTCCAAAGATAGAGCAACATGACTGGTCACTAAATTCTAAATATTGAAATTTATAACCAATTTGTAAAAAAAAAAAAAAAAAAAAAAGCTCGTATAGTGTTGTGGCATTGTGGAAAGGAGTTCGGTTTCCTGTGTCAGAACAATGCGGCCCTGAGTAACTAACAGTAGGAACTTCCATGCCCTCTTCCCCTCCCCCCTCCCCAGCCATAAAAGGACAGCAAATTATCTCTACTTTGAGCCACTGGATCAAGACACAGGCCAAGTGTTCTTGTGTTCTATTATAATTTTTACCTCATGCTTTCTTTCTGGCACCTCAAAAATGTTGATGTGGAACTCGAATTCACCAACCCTGAGATCAAGACCTGAGCCGAAGTTGAGAGATGAATGCTTAGCCAACTAAGTCACCCAGCTGCCTCTAGAGACAACTCACTTAAAAACTTGTCTAATTTGTGGTATCCAATTTCTCTGCCCTCATTCTCTCTTAAATCCAGTCTAGTCAGGCTTTCTTCCCCATCGCTCCACATTGTTAAGTGTCCTTACCAAGTCACCAATGATTACAAGGTTGCCAAGTGCAATGACTGACTCAGTTTTCAGTCGTATAGATCTTTTGAAATATTAGATATAATATTGGATACGCTCCTTCCGTAACTCCTTTTGCTTGGCTTCCAGCACTCCACACATTCCACATACATTTCTTCCTACCTTAACGGCTACTCTTTCTTAGACTGCCATGCTGGTTCCTTCTTGTATTCACAGCCTCTAAATTCTGGGGTACCCCAGGACCTTCTTCTGCATTCGAACTTGTTTCACAGGTGATCTCATCCTGTCTCATAACATTAGATGCCATCTATGTGCCAGTGACTCACAACTTTGTGCCTACAAAGTGCCTAACTTCTAGCCTTATCCATCCAATGGCTACTCAATGTTGTGACTTGAATGTCCAGTAAGTATCGCACATACAATGCGTCCCAAACTTGTTCTTACTTCAGAACGTGCTTCTCCCAGAGTCTTCCCCATCTTAGTTAATGGCACACAGATCAGGGCAAACCACTTTGACCTTTCTTCTTCTCTCCTGCAATATATCTGATCCACCAGCAAATCCTGTTGACTTTAACTTCAAACTATGTTTCGATTCTGACTCCTTCTCATTACTGTAGATGACTGCTACCACCATGGAGCAAGCCATATCATTTCTTACCCGGATTACTGAAAAACATCTCCCAACTATTCTCTCTAATTTGGCCCTCGCTCCTGAGAATATATTCAATATGGTGCCTTAGGTTATTCCACTGAAGCAAAAGACAGAAGACGCTTTAAAGTTCCAGTGGCTCCTGGGTTACTCAGAATTAAAGCCAACATACTTTAAAAACCATGTAAAAGCCCTCTGTCCCCTGGTTATCTCACTAACCTTATATTCTCACCTTTCAGTTACTCCATTCCCATGACATTGGCCTCTTTGATGTTCCATAACTGGACCCAGAATAGTCCCAACCCCAGGGATCTGCACATACTATTTATTCAGCCTAGAATTCTCTTCCCTCACACATTTACATGTCTTGGGCCCTCATCTCTCGTACCTTTTGGCTTGATTGCCCCCTTCTGAGTGAGACCTTTTCTAATCAGCCTATTTAAAATGGCAACTTGCAATCCCCCCCAATACTCCTTACCTCCACTCCCCTTTTTATTTTTACCTAGAACACTTCCCTTTCCTCACTACATGATAGACAATTTTAGGTAGCCACATACTGTATACGTGAGATTTGTAAAGACTTTTCAATCAATTCATTCCCATTTATCAACTGAAATTTTGTTTAGTCTGTGATTTTTTTGAAATGTGTAGTGAAAGGATGTTATACTGGTGCCAATTCATCAGGGAGCATAATAAAGTTAATTTAACCCCTCCCCAAATATGGCCTGTATAATTTACTCATGTACTTGCTTACTATGGATTTTCCTCCCGCTAGAGTGTACGCTTAAGGAGGATAATACTTTGTTTCTATTTTATTCATTGCAAGAGCCTCAGCTTCCGCCATGGCACCTGGCACAGGGTACCATGTGCAGAATAAAATCTGTTATGTTGAGATTTCGAGGTAGAGAGATTTTGCCGAGTACTGTCCAACGAGACCTATCTACACCACTTTTATGAAAGCCTCATGTGCAGAGCAAGTCTGTTTTTCTTCACGAGCCCTTAGGAAACCCACAGAGTGGCAGAGATGAGCTGCCTCTTCTGAACAAGCAGGCCACAGTGATCTTCACAAGATTCCAGGGCATTTCACAGTCACTTCCCCAGATAACAGGTAATTTGTTTCTTTAAATTAGATCATGTCATTACCTTCTACTCCAACGGCTGAAGGTCAAAATCCCCAGTCCTGTTTTAGCTCTCAGTATTTTAAACTAGCGGTCTTGTCACGCCTTGGGACATATTTGCTGCCAGTAGCAGAAAAAAGGCAGACATAAGTAAGTTTGTTCCACTTACTCATCTTATAGGACTTGCTTTAAACCCCACCTCTTCTCTGAAGCTTTTGTTGTTGTTTTTTAAAATTCTTTTTTAAGGTTTATTTATTTTTGAGACAGAGACAGAGAGAGAGAAAACACAAGGTGGGGAGGAGCGGAGAGAGAGGGTGACATGGAATCTGAAGGAGGATCCAGGCTCTGAGCTGTCAGAACAGAGCCCGACACGGGGTTCGAACCCACGAACTACGAGATCATGACCTAAGCTGAAGTTAGACGCTTAACTGACTGAGCCACCAAGGCTCCCCACTCTTTGAAGCTTGTCTTCCCTCATAAATAACTTAGAAATCTTTCCTTCATTTTTGCCATCTTATAATATTCCTGTTACAGCACTTGCAATATTTGGATGTCACTCTGTGTATTCGTTTTTTAAGTCCATCTCTGTCATTAGAGTGCAAGTCCTTGCATTCAGGCCTCTTTGTCTTCATAACCCTAGAAACGCGGCAGGGCTTAGCATACAGTAAATTCTCAGAAAATACTGGTCAAATGAATGAATACAAGTGAACAGGAGACTGACCAATTCACTGTGGCTCACCAAGGTCACAGCCATGGAGCGCACACCAAAAAGGTTAATTGAAGAGATTACAGTAAGTAATTCAATCATTATTGCTATAATCATCAGTCTTCATCATCAAATGAGTCTGCCCTGTGCTCGCCCATGGTCCCTCTGCATAAGGACATTAACAATCAAATTGCAAAAACAGGCACGCACATAAAAAGGTAACTAACAGTAGAAAGGAGCGTAGGACAAATGTCCAGGGAGCTGCACAGACAAAAGAGCAGCCGAGGGTGATCAAGAAGATATGAGCACCAAACCGTATTGAAAGGCAGAATGACTGGGGTGCACCCCAGGCAGCATCGCCCAGAGCACATCCTGAGAGACTGCGTCTCCACTCTTTGGAGTGCTAGAAATGAAGTCACTGAAAAATGAAGATGTTTTCTTTAGACTCAAATTTTTCACTTTCAAAAGACATGTTTTTTTTTTTTAATTTAATGTTTGAGAAAGGGACAGAATACTAGCAGGGGAAGGGCAGAGAGAGAGGGAGATCCAGAATCTGAAGCAGGCTCCAGGCTCTGAGCTGTCAGCACAGAGCCTGATGTAGGGGCTCAAACCCACGGACTGTGAGATCATGACCTGAGCCGAAGTCAAACCCTTAACTGACTGAGCCACCCAGGCGCCCCTCAAAAACATGAATCCTTGATTTAGACATGATAAATGAGATATGATGGGGGAAATGTAGAATCAAATGAACTAGAGTTCTAGTTCAAGTTCTTCTACGTCTGAGATTCAGATCTTGAGAACCCTCCTCCGTTTCTTGGAGAAGAACTTCTTTGTGGAATGAAAAACGAGATGTCCCTCTGCAGATCAGGCAAATGTATATGGCAAGTAAAGCAGATGAGGAGGTGAGTGCTTTAAAAATGGTAAGTGCAATATATCTCTAGAGAGTTTTTTGAAGATTAGGATTTACCCTGCTTACACAGGGCTTGTTAGCATTGCCGAGCTGCTGCCTTCCTACAAATTCCCAGACTTGCCGGCGTTACATGGCACATGAATGACCAAACGGGAACTTCTACAAGGCTGCTGGGATGAGAGGCCTGTGGCTAAGATCCCCAGAATACGCACTGCCTCTGGGTGTGTTCCTACGCCAGCCACTCCCGTTAACCCTTGCAGACTTCTTAGTGTCCCCGTTAAATAAGGGGACTCTGAGGACTCTGAGGCTCAAGAAGTAAGCCTGCCTTGCTGTCTCCCAAGCTTTCCTCTTAACTGTCATGCGTAATTGCTCTGAAAATACCTTAAGCAAGTAAATGAAAGTCATGATGCCTAATAAAAAGCTACAGTGCCTTTACTTTGATATCAACAAAACTGGCAAAGAAAAAAAATAACTCTTTTGCTGGTTCAAAATCACACAATACATATAATAACAAAAACACAAAGTTTATTTTGAACATCAGATAGAGCTTTAAAATAGACGTAAAATCAGATTCTGAACAGAGGTTGCGTGTCATAGAGCCCAATACGGGGCCGTCTAAAATACGAATCAGACATCCTTGTGCAGCCTATGCAGGAACAAACAAAAAGGACAAAGTGGCAATAGGGACTCATTTCGGAAACTTTACTCTAGGAAGGTAAGTGTCCTAAGGTCATCAGCAGGGAGCGCATGGTTCATGAGTAAAGCGTGTTAAACTCAGAGGAATTTGGTACAGTGTGTTCTCTGGTGTCCAGGGTGTGGGCGGACATGCAGTTTAATCAGTTCAAAGACCCCTCAACATTGTGAACAAATGATATGTCGCAGATGCCCCCCACCCTGCCCCCAAATGGAAAATAAATCTCTCAAGACGGTGGAAGCTCATCTCTTTCTTTAGAGCAAGGCACCCTTTCTACTACTTGATCATGCTTCTTTCTTCCATGAGAGACCACGAGCAGGTCCTCCGAGGAGGACAGGACTCAGGTCACTTGTGTTTGTCATTTGAGTAGCCAGCATCTAGCCAGACTCAGCCAAGTTTCAGTGGAACCCGGATAAATACAAGATAGACAGACCCAGAGAGAAATACAGAGGGAAACAAAGAGAGGAACAGAAGGAGGGAGGGAGAGAGAAAGAGAAGAAATGTATTTTTGACAACGAAGACCACCTCCATTTTCTAGCTGAAAAAGTCTCATCAAAACTGAAGATCAAAGAACTCACTCCCACATGGTCTCTAAATTTAGGGGGAGTGATTTAAACCTGACTCCTTTATTTTCTAATTGACTATAGGAACTGGAGTTTTAATATAGCTCACCAGCTTCTGCAAATAAATTAAGGCTATAAGATAACGAAGTTTGAGTCTGCAGAAATGTTTTCCAAACATTTCAGGAGTTTGCTATATGACAAAGGAGGTTTTCTGTTTTTGTTTTTTAATGCAACAAACCTTTGTATCAGTCAGGGTGTCACCAGAAGGTAGGGACAGAGACATATGTTAAGAGATTTACTGCAATATACAGCTGACCCTTGTACAGCCTAAGGGTTAGGGACACTGAGCCCCTGTGCCCTTGAAAATTCACATATAACCTTGGACTCCTCGAAAACTTGACTACTAAATAGCCTACTATTGACCAGAAGCCTTACTGAGAACATCAACATACTGATTAACATATATTTTACATATGCATATTACTATAATATTTATGTAATAAACTAGGAAAGAAATTGTTATTAAGAAAACCATAAGGAATGGGGAGGTACCTGGGTGGCTCAGTGGGTTGAGCATCTGACTTTTGGTTCAGGTCATGATCTCAGTTTGTGGGTTCAAGTCCTGCGCTGGGCTCTGTGAGGACAGCTCAGAGCCTGTATCCTGCTTCAGATTCTGTCTCCATCTCTCTCTCTACCCCTCCAAGCTCATGCTTGCTCTCTCTCTCTCAAATATGAATTTTTTAAAAGTTAGAAAAAAAGAAAACTTTATGGAAGAAAAACACATTTACAGTATATATACATAATATACACACATACATACGTAACAACGCTGCATGTAGAGAGACCTGGACAGTTCTAGCCAGTGTTGCTCAAGGGTCAACTGTATACATTAAGATCCAGATTAAGCTCTATATTGCATGGAAGTAGGTTATGCAATTGTAGGGGTGACAGGCAAATCCACGATCTACAGGGCAGGCCACCTAAAAGAGCAACATGGAACTCTCAGGCAGAAACATGAACCTGCATGAACTGAATCTGCCACCAACAGGTAGAACTTCTTTGTTTTAAAAAAATCTTTTATTTGGGGGTGCGTGGGGGGCTCAGTCACTTGAGCATCTGACTTCAGCTCAGATCATGATCTTGTGGTTAGTGGGTTCGAGCCTCATGTCGGACTCTGTGCTGACAGCTCCGAGCCTGGAGCCTGCTTCAGATTCTGTGTCTCCCTCCCTCTCTGACCCTCCCCTGCTCACGCTCTGTCTCTCTCTCTCAAAATTAAATTTAAAAACATTAAAAAATATTTTACATGAGTACAGTTAACACCAAGTTAGTTTCCAGTGCGCACAGAGCGATTCCACTTCCCCGCACATTCGCTGGGCTCACCACAACCGTGTCTGCCGTCTGGCACCACACGCCAGTACAGCGTCACTGACTAGAATCCCCTGGCTGTGCCTTTCATTCCTGTGACTGACTAGTTCCATAACTGGAAGCCCGTATCTCCCTCTCCCCTTCACCCATTTTGCCCATCCCCCCAACCCTAGAATTTCTTCTTCTTCTTCAGGGAACCCTGAGTTCTGCTCTTGAGACCTTTCAACTGCTTGAGCCAGGCCCACCCAGATTATTTAGGATAATCTCCTTACTTAGAGTTTACAATCATGAGTGTTAATCATTTC